>JAIUJO010002327.1:0-2500 GCA_023846275.1 Vanilla planifolia
AAAGAAGAAGAAGAAGAAGGAGAAGAAGAAGAAGAAGAAGAAGAAAAAAAAGAAGAGGAATAAGAAGAAGAAGAAGATGATGAAGAAAAGGAAGAAGAAGAAAAAGTAGAAGAAGAAGAAAAAGAAGAAGAAGAAGAAGGAGAAGAAGAAGAAGAAGAAGAAGATGATGATGAAGGAGAAGAGGAAGAAGTAGAAGAAGAAGATGAAAAAGAATAGGAGGAGGAGAAAGATGAAGAAGAAGATGATGATGAAGAAGAAGAAGAAGAAGGAGAAGAAGAAGTAGAAGTAAAAGAAGAAGAAGAAGAAGGAGAAGAGGAGGAAGAAGAAGAAGAAGAAGATGAAAAAGAAGAGGAGGAGGAGGAAGACGATGAAGAAGAAGAAGAAGAAGAAAAAAAAATGAAGAAGAAGGAGAAGAAGAAGGAGAAGAAGAAGACTAAGATGAAGAAGAAGAAGATGACGATGAAGAAGAAGAATGGGAAAACGAGGATGAAGAAGAAGAAGAAGATGGACAAGAGAAGAAGAAGAAGATAAAGAAGAAGAAGAAGAGAAAGACGAAGAAGAAGTTGGAAAGGAGGAAGACAGATAAGAAGAAGAAGAAGAAGTAAAGGAAGAAGAAGAAGAAAATGAAGAAGGAGAGGTGTAAAAAAAGGAGAAGAAGCAGATGAAGGAGAGAAGTAGAATAAGTAGAAGAAGAAAATAAGGAAGAAGAAGAAGAAGAAGAAGGAGAAGAAGAAGAAGAAGAAGAAGAAGACGAAGAAGAGCAAGAACAAGAAGAGGAAGAATAGAAA
The DNA here is from genome assembly GCA_023846275.1 of Vanilla planifolia. Taxonomy (NCBI): domain Eukaryota; kingdom Viridiplantae; phylum Streptophyta; class Magnoliopsida; order Asparagales; family Orchidaceae; genus Vanilla; species Vanilla planifolia. Next base: position 789 of record JAIUJO010002327.1, read on the forward strand.
GAAGCAAATGAAGAAGAAGAAGAAGAAGAACAAGAAGAAGAAGAAGAAGTAGAAGGTGAAGAGGAGGAGGAAGAAGAAGAAGATGAAGAAGAGGAAGAGGAAGGAGAAGAAGAAGAAGAATAAGAATAAGAAGTAGAAGAGGAGGAGGAAGAAGAAGAAAAAGAAGGAGAAGACGAAGAGGAAGAAGAAGGAGAAGAAGTAGAAGTAGAAGAAGAAGTAGAAGAAGAAGATAGAGGAGAAGAAGAAGAAGAAGAAGAAGAAGAAGAAAGGGAAGAAGAAGAAGAATAAGAAGAAGAAGAAGGGGATGAGGAAGAAGAATAAGAAGAAGAAGACCAAAGCAAGAAGAGGAAGAGGAGGAAGAAGAAGAAAAAGAACAGGATGAAGAAGAAGAAGAAGAAGAAGAAGACGAAGACTAAGAAGAAGAAGAAGAGGAAGAAGAAGAAGAAGAAGAAGATGATGAAGAAGAAGAAGAGGAAGAGAAAGAAGAAGAAGAAGTAGACTAAGAAGTAGTAGAAGAAGAAAAAGAGGAAGAAGAAGAAGATGATGATGAAGAAGAAGAAGAAGAATAAGATGATTTGGAAGAAGATGAGGAAGAAGAAGTAGAAGAAGAAGAAGAAGAAGACATAGAGGAAAAAGGAGACAAAGAAGAACAAGAAGAAGATGAAGATGAAGTAGATGAGGAAGAAATAGAAAAAAGAAGATAAGAAGAAGAAGAAGTAGAACAAAAAAGATGAAGAAGAACAAGAAGAAGAAGCAGTAGTAGTAGTGGAAGAAGAAGAAGAAGAAGAAGAAGAAGAGGAATAAGAAGAGGAAGAAGTAGAAGAATAAGAGAAAGAAGAAGAAGAAGAGCAAGAAGTTGAAAAAGAAGAAGATGTGGAGGAGGAGGAAGAAGAAAAAGAAAAGGAAGATGGCAAAGAGGAGGATGAAGAAGAAGAATAACAAAAAAAAGGAGAAGAAAAAGAAGAAGAAGAAGAAGAAGAACAAGAAGAAGAAGTGGAAGAAGAAGAAAAAGAAGAACGGGAAGAAGAAGAAGAAGAAGAAGAAGAAGAAGAGTAAGGAGAAGAAGGAGAAGAAGGAGAAGGACAAGGAGAGGTAGAAGAAGAAGAAGTAGTAGTAGTTGAAGAAGAAGAAGAAGTAGAAGAAAAAGAGGACTAAGAAGAATAAGAAGAAGAAGAAGTAGAAGAAGGAGAAATAGAAGACAAAGAAGAAGAAGGAGAAGACGAAGACAAAGTAGAAGAAGTAGAATAAGAGGAAGAAGAAGAAGAAAAAGAAGAAGAAGAAGAAGAAGAAGAAGAAGATGTAGAAGAAGGAGTAGAAGAAGAAGAAGAAGAAGAAGAAGACGAAGAGGAAGAAGGACGTAAAGAAGAACAAGAAGAAGATGAAGATGAAGTAGAAGAGGAAGAAACAAAAAAAGAAGAATAAGAAGAATGAGGAGAAGAAAAGAAGAAGAAGAAGAAGAAGAAGAGAAGAAGAAGAGGGGGAAGGAGAAGAAGAAGTAGAAGGAGAAGAAGAAGTAGAAGGAGAAGAAGAAGAAAAAGGGGAACGAAGAGGAGGAGGAGAAGAAGAAGTAGAACAAGAAGAAGAAGAAGAAGAAGTGAATGAACAAGAAGAAGAAGATGATGAAGAAGAAGAGGAAGAGGACTAAGAAGAAGAAGAAGAAGAAGAAGTAGAAGGAGAAGTGTAAGGCAATGATGAAGAAGGAGAAGACGAAG
>JAIUJO010002327.1:12500-17500 GCA_023846275.1 Vanilla planifolia
AAGAATATGAAGCAGTAGGAGTAGAAGAAGGAAAAGATGATGAAAAAGAAGAAATAGAAGAAGGAGAAGAGGAAGAAGAAGATGAGCAAGAGCAAGTAGTAGTAGAAGAAGAAGAAGAAAAAAAAGAAGAAGGAGAAGAAGAAGAAGACAAAAATGACGAAGAAGTCGAAGAAGAAGAGGAAGAGGAAGAGGAAGAGGAAGAGGAAGAAGAAAAAGAAGAAAAAGAAGAAAAGAAGAAGAAGAAGAAGAAGAAGAAGAAGTATAAGATGAAGAAGGAGAAGAAGAACAAGAAGTTGAAGAAGATGGAGAAGAAGAAGAAGACGAGGAAGGAGAAGAAGAAGAAGAAGGAGGGGAAGAAGAAGAAGAAGAAATAGAAGACTAGGAAGAAGTTGAATAAGGCAAACAAGAAGAAGTTTAAGTTGAAGAGGAAGAAGAAGAAGAAGAAAAAGAAGAAGAAGAAGAAGAAGAAGAAGATGAAGAAGAAGTAGAAGAAGTTGAAGAAGAAGATCATGATGATGATGATGATGGAGTAGAAGAAGATGATGGAGAAGAAGAAGATAAAGAAGAAGAAGGAGAAGAAGAAGAATAATAAGAAGTAAAAGAAGAAGAAGAAGAAAATGAAAAAAAGAAAGATAAAGATGACGTACAATAAGAAGAGGAAGAAGACTAAAAGGAAGAAGAAGAAAAAGAACAAGAAGAAGAAGAACAAGAAGAAGAAGAAGCAGAAGAAGAAGAAGAGGAAGTAGAAGAAGGAGAAGGAGAAGAAGAAGAAGAAGAAGAGGAAAGAAGAAGAAGAAGAGAAAGATGAAGAAGAAGTACAAAAGGAAAGAGAAGAAGGAGAAGTAAAAGAAGAAGAAGAAGAATATGAAGAAGAAGTCGAAGAAAAAGACAAAGAAGAAGAAGAAGAACAAGAGGATGAAGAAGAACAATAAGAAGAAGAAAAAGAAAAAGAACAAGAAGAAGAACAAGAATAACAAGATGAAGGAGATGATTATGAAGAAGATGAAGAAGAAGAAAAAGAACAGAAGAATTGGAAGAAGTAGAAGAAGAAGAAAAATGAGACGAAAAGTTGAAGAATAGGAAGAAGAAGATGAAGTAGATGTAGAAGAAGAAGAGTACAAAGAAGAATAAGAAGAGGAGGAAGATGAAAACGAAGAAGCAAAGAAGAAGTCGAAGGAGAAGAAGATGAAGAAGAAGAAAAAGAAGTAGAAGTAGAAGAAGAATGAATGAATAGAAGAGGAAGAAAATGAAGAAGAAGAGGATTAAGAAGAAGAAGAAGAAGAAGAAGAAGAGGATGAAGAAGAAGACGTAGAAATAGAAGAAGAAGAAGAAGCTAAAGAAGAAGTAGAAGAAGAAAAGGAAGAAGAAGAAGAAGAAGAAGAAAACGAATGAGAAGATGAAGAATAGAAAAAAGAAGAAGAAGAATATGAAGAAGTGGTAGAAGAAGAAGAGGAGGAAGAAGAAGAAGTAGAAGAAAAAAGGTGAAGAAGAAGAAGAAGAAGAAGAAAAAGAAGAAGAAGAAGGTGAGGAAGAAGAAGAAGAAGATGATGAAGATGAAGAAGTAGAAGAAGAAGAAGATGGAGAAGAAGAAGAAGAAGAAGACAAAAAAGCAGTAGAACAAGAAGAAGAAGGAGAAGAAGGAGAAGTAGAAGAAGAAGAAGAAGGCGAAGAAGAAGAATAAGGAGGAGGAGGAGGAGGAGAAGAAGAAGAAGAAGAAGAAGAAGAAGAATAAGAAGAAGTCGAAGAAGACAAAGAAGAAGAAGAAGAAGATAAAGAAGAAGAAAAAAATTCAAAGAAAACGAACAAGAGGTAGAAGAAGAAGATGAAGAAGAAGAAGAAGAATAAGAAGAAGAAGACGAAGAAGATGCACAAGAGGAGAAAGAAGATGAAGAAGACGAAGAAGAAGCTGAAGAAGAAGAAGAATAAGAAGAGGAAGAAAAGAAGTATGAGAAGAAGAAGAAGAATGAGAAGAAGGAGAAGAAGAGGAAGAAGAAGAAGAAGAAAAAGAGGAAGATGATGAAGTAGAAGAAGGAGAAGAAGAAGAAGTGAAAGAAGAATAATAACAAAAATAAGTAGAAGGAGATGAAGATGAAGAAAAAGAAGAAGAAGAGGAAGGAGTACAAGAAGAATAAAAAGTAAAAGAAGAAGTAGAAGAAGACAAAGAAGAAGAAGTAGAAGGCGACAAAAAATATGATGATGAAGAAGAAGAAGAAGAAGAACAAGAACAAGAAGAAGCAGAAGAAGAAAAAGAAGTTGAAGAAGTAGAACTAGAAGAAGAAGAAGAAGAAGAAAAAGACCAAAAAAAGAAGAAGATGATGAAGAAAAGGAAGAAAAAGAAGAAGAAGAAGATGATGAAAAAGAAGAAGAAGAAGAAGTTGATGATGGAGGAAGAAGAAGAAGAGGAAGAAGAAGGTTAAAATAAAGAAGAAGAAGAACAAGTAGAACAAGAAGAAGAAGAAGATGAAAAAGAAGAAGAAGAAGAAGATGATGATGAAGAAGAGATGAAGAATAAGAAGTTGAAGAAGAAGAGGAGCATGAAAAAGAAAAAAAATGAAGATGAAGATGAAGACGAAGAAGGGGAAGAAGAAGAGGAAGACGAAGAAGAAGAAGAAGAAGAAGAAGGAGAAGAGGAAAACGTCGAAAAAGGAGAAAAAGATGAAGTTGTCAAAGAGGAAGAAGAAGAAGGATAATAATAATAATAACAATAATAATAATAACAATAATAATAATAATAATAATAATAATAAGTAGAAGATGGAGAAGAAGGAGAAGATCATGTAGAAGAAGGAAAAGAAGAAAAAGTAGACGAAGATGGAGAAGAAGATGAAGAGTAAGAAGCAAAAGAACAATAAGAAGTAGAAGGCGAAGAAGAAGGAGAAGAAAATGAAAAAGAAGAAATGGAAGAAGAAGAAGAAGAGGAAGAGGAAGTGGAAGAAGCAGAAGAAGAAATAGAAAAAAAAGAAGAAGCAGGAGAAAAAGACGACAAACAAGAAGAAGAAGAAGAAGAAGAATAAGATGAAGAAGGAGAAGAAGAAGAAGTTGAACAAGATGAAGAAGAAGAAGAAGAAGACATGGAAGAAGAAGAAGAAGAAGAAAAAGAAGAAGAAGCAGGAGGAGGAGGGGAAGAAGAAGAAGAAGAAGAAGACGTCAAAGATGAAAAAATAGAAGGCAAAGAAGAAGCACAAGAAGGCAAAGAAGAAGAAGAAGAAAAAGAAGAAGAAGAAGAAGTTTAAGATGAAGAGGAAGAAGAAGAAGAAGAAGAAGAAGAAGAAGAATAAGAAGAAGAAGAAGAAGAAGAAGAAGAAGAATAAGAAGAAGAAGAAGAAGATGATGAAGAAGACGTAGAAGAGAAGTACAAGAATAAGAAGTAGAAGAAGAGGAAAAAGAAGAAGAAGAAGAAGAAGAAGAAGACGAAGAAGATGAAGAACAAGAACAAGAAGAAGGAGGAGAAGAAGAAGAAGTAGTAGAAGGAGAAAAATAGCAAAAGAACAAGTGAAGGAAAAGAACAATAAGAAGACAACGAAGAAAAAGAAGAAGTAGGAAAAGATAGTGAAGAAGAAGAAGAAGAAGAACTAGAAGTAGAAGGAGAAGTGAAGAAGAAGAAGAAGAAGAAGAAGAAGAAAGTGATGTTGATGAACCAGATGACGAAGAAGAAAAGAAGACAAAGTTTAAGAAGATGATGAAGAAAAAGAATAAAAAGAAGATGAAGAAGAAGAAAGAGAGAAATAATAGAAGAAGAAGATTATGAGGAGGAAGAAGAAGAAGAGGTTGAAGAAGAAAAAGAAGAAGACGAAGAAGAAGAAGAAGACGAAAAAGAAGAAGAAGAGGTAGAGGAAGAAGAAGAAAAAGAAAAAGGAGATGACGAAGAACAAGAAGAAAAATTAGAAGAAGACAAAGAACAAGAAGAAGACGATGAAGAAGAAGAAGAAGAAGAAGAAGAATAAGAAAAGAAGAAGAAGAAGAAGAATAAGAAAAGAAGAAGAAGAAGAAGAAGACGAAGAAGAAGAAGAAGAAGAAGAAGAAGAAGAATAAGAAGATGAAGAAGATGTAAAAGAATAAGAAGAAGTAGAAGAACAAGAAGAAGAAGAAGAACAAGAAGAAGAAGAAGAAAAAGAACAAGAAGAAGGTGAAGTAGTAGTAGAAGATGAAGCAGAAGGTGGTGAAGAAGAAGAAGAAGAAGAAAAGAAGAAGAAAAAGAAGGCAAACAACAAGGGGGAGAAGCAGAAGAAGAAGAAGAATATGAAGAAGAAGAAGAAGAAGGAGAAGAATAAAAAGAAGAAGAAGAAGTCAAAGAGAAGAAGATGGAGAAGAAGAAGAAGAAAAGAAGAAGAAGAAGAAGAAGAAAAAGAAGACAGAAGAGTAGAAGAAGAAATAGAAGAAGAAGAAGAAGTAAAAGAAGAAGAAGGAGAAGAAAGAGAACAAGTAGAAGAAAAAGAAGAAGTTAAAGAAGAAGAAGAAGAAGAAGAATGAGAAGTAGATAAAGAAGAAGAACATGAAGAAAAAGAAGATGAAGAAGAAAAGAAGAAGAAGATGTAGAAGGAGACGGAGAAGCAGAAGGAGAAGGAGAAGGAGAAGTAGTACAAAAAGGAGAACAAGAAGAAGAAGGAGAAGAAGGGGAAGAAGTCAAAAAAGAAGAAGACAAAGAAGAAGAAGACGAAGTCCAACTAGAAGAAGAAGTCGAAGAAGAAGAAGAAGAAGAAGAAGAATAAGAAGAGAAGAAGAAGATGAAGAAGTTGAAGAAGAAGAAGAGGAAGACGAATAAGAAGAAGAAGAAGAAGAAGAAGAAGAAGAAAAAGAAGGATGGAGAGGAGAAGAAGTAGAAGAAAAAGAAGTAGAAGAAGAAGAACTAGAAGAAGAAGAAGAAGAAGAAGGAGAAGAAGAAGAAGAAGATTAAGAAAAGGAAGAAGAAGAAGAAGAAGAAGAAGAAGAAGAAGATGAAGAAGGAGAAGAAGAAGATGAAGAAGAAGAAGAAGAAGAAGAAGAAGAAGAAGAAGACGAAG
>JAIUJO010002327.1:50000-52500 GCA_023846275.1 Vanilla planifolia
TTCTTCTTCTTCTTCTTCTTCCTCTTCTTCTCTTCTTCCTCTTCTTCCTCATCTACTGCTTTTTTTTCTCGTGTTCTTCTTCTTCTTCTCCTTCTTCTACTTCTACAACTTGTTCTTCTTCCTCTTCATCTTCTTCTTTAACTTCTTCATCTTCTTCTTCTCCTACTTCTTCTCCTCCTTTTTCTTCTTCTTCTTCCTCTTCTTCTTATTTGCCTTCCTCTTCTTCTTCATTATCATCATCTTATACTTCTTCTTGTTCTTGTTCTTTTTTTTCTTCATCATCTTCTTCTACTTTATCTTCCTATTCTTCTTCTACTTCTTCTTCTTCTTCTTCTTCCTCTTCCTTGTCTACTTCTTCTTCTATAACTTCTTCTTCCTCCTCTTCTTCTCATTCTTCTTCCTCTTCCTCTTCTTCTTTTTCATCATCATTGTCTTCTTCTTCTTCTTCCTCCTCTTCTTCTTCTTCTTTTTCCTCTTCTTCCTCTCTTTCTTCATCTTCTTCTTTTTTTTCTTCTTCTTCTACCCCCTCTACTTTTTTGTTCTTCGCCTTCTTCTTCTTCTTCTTCCCTTCTTCTTCTTGATTTTGCTCTTCTTCTTCTTCTTCTTCATCTTCATCTTCTTCTTCTTCTACTACTCCTTTTTCTTCTTCTTCTTCTTCTTATTATTCTTCTTCTTCGTCTTCTTCATCTTCTTCTACTTTTTCTTCGTGTTCTTCTTCTTCATCTCCTTCTTCTTCTTCCTCTTCTTCTTCCTCTCCTTCTTCTTATTATTATTGTTGTTCTTCTTCTTCCTCTTCTCCTTCTCTTTCTTCTTCTTCTTCTTCTCCTTCTCCTTCTTCTACATCTACATCATCTTTTACTTCTTCTTCATCTTCTTTTTTTCTTCTTGTTCTTCTTCTTCTATTTTCTCTTCTTCTTCTTCTTCTTCTTCTTCTTCTTCTCTCACTTCTTGTTCTTCTTCTTCTTCTTCTTCTTCTTCTTCTTCTTCGTCTTCTTCTTCTTCTTCTTCCACTTTTTCTTCTTTCACTTCTTCTTCTTCTTCTTCTTCTCCTTCTTCTTCTTTCACTTCTTCTTCTTCTTCTTTTTCTTCTTCTTCTTCTCCTTCTTATTGTGGCATTAAATCTCTGTCTACCTCTTCTTCTTCTTGTTCCAATTCTTCTACCTCTTCTCCTTCTTCTTCTTCTTCCCTTTCTTCTCCATGTTCTTCTTCCCGTCATTTTTTTCTATCCTAGTTCCACTTCTTCTTCTTATTCTTCCTCTTCTTCTTCTTCTTCTTATTTTTCTTATTCTTCTCAATTTTCTTCCGCTCCACCATATTCTTCATCTTCTTCTCCTTCTTCTTTTTCGTCTTCTTCCTCTTCTTCTTCTTCTTCTTCTTCCCCTTCTTCTTCTTCTTCTTCTTTTTCTTCTTCTTCTCCATCTCCTTCTACTTCTTCTTCTACTCCTTCCTTTTCTAATTCTTTTTCATCTTATTCTTCTTCATCATCATTATCTTATACTTCTTCTTGTTCTTATTCTAGTTCTTCTTCTACTTCTTCCTCTTGTTCTTCTTCTTCTACCGCTTCTTCTTCATCATCATCTTCTTCTACTTTCTCTTCTTCTTTGTCTACTTCTTCTTCTTCCTCTACTTCTTCTTCTTCTTCTTCTTCTTCTTCATCTTCTTCTTCTTCTTCTTCTTCTTCATCATCGTCTTCTTCTTCCTCTTCATCTTCTTCCTCTTCATCTTCTTCTTCTACTTCCTCTTCTTCTTTTTCTTCTAATTCTTCTTCCTCTTCTTCTTCTTCTTCTTCCTCTCCTTCTTCTTCCTCCTCTTCTTCTTCTTTTTCATCATCATCATCTTCTTCTTCTTCAACTTCTCCTTCTTCATCATCTACTTCTTCCTCCTCCTCTTCTTCTTCTTCTACCTCTTCTTCCTCTTCTTCTTCTTCCATTTCCTCTTCTTCTTCTTCTTCTTCTTCCACTTCTTCCACTTCTTCCTCTAATTCTTCTACTTCTTCTTCCTCCTCCTCTTCTTCTTCATCTTCTTCCTCATCCTCTTCAACTTCTTCTTCTTTTTATTCTTCTTGTTTTGGTTGTTCTTCTTCTTCTTCCTCTTCTTCTTCTTCCTCTTGCTCTTCTACATCTTCTTCTTCTTCCTCTTCTACATCATCATCATCATCATCATCTTCTTCTTCTTCTTCCTCATCTTCCTCTTCTTCCACTTCTACTTCATCATCATCATCATCTTCTTCTTCTTCTTCTTCTTTCTTCTTATTCTTCTTCTTCTACTTCTTCTTCTTCTTGTTCCCCTTCTTCTTCTTCTTCTTCTTCTACTTCTTCTTCTTCTTCTTCTTCTTCTACTTCTTCTTCTTCTTCTTCTTCTTCTTTTTCGTTCTTCTACTTCTTTTTCTTCTTCTTCTTCATCATCATCATCACCTTCTTCTTCTTCTTCTTATTCTCCTCCTTGCTCTTCTTCTTCATCTTCTTCTTCTTCATTTTCTTCTACTTTTTCTTCTTCTTCT
>JAIUJO010002327.1:62500-65000 GCA_023846275.1 Vanilla planifolia
TTCTTGGTCTTCTTGTTCTTCTTTGTCCTCCTTTTTTTCTTCTTCATCATCATCATCTTCTTCTTCTTTTTCTTCTTCTTCTTCTTCTACTTCTTCTATTTCCTCTTCTTCTTTCTCTTCTTCTTCTTCTTCTTCTTCTTCTTCTTTGTCGTGTCCTTCTTGCCCTTCTTCTTCATCTCCTTCTTCTACTTCTTCTTTTTCATCTTCTTCCTCTTCTTCTTCCTCCACTTCTTCTTCTTCTTCTTAATCTTCTCCTTCTTCTTCTTCTTCCTCTTCTTCTTCAACTTCTTCATCTTCCTTTTCTTCGTCATCTTCTTCTTCCTCTTCTTCTTCTTGGTCCTCAAACTCTTCTTCTTCTTCCTCCTCCTCCTCCTCTTCTTCTTCTTCTTCTTCTTCCTTTTCTTCTTCTTCTTCTTCTTTTTCTTCTTCTTCTTCTACTTCTTGTTCTTGTTTTTCTTCTTCTTCCTCCTCTTCATCTTCTTCTAGTTCTTCTTCTTCTTCTCCTTCAACCACTTTTTCTTCCTCTTTTTCTTCTTCTTTTTCTTCTTCTTCTTCTTTTTATTCTTCTTCTTCCTCTTCTTCTTCCCATCCTTCTCCTTCTTGTCCTTTTTTTTTCTCCTCCTCCTCCTCCTCCTCCTCCTTCTTGTCCTTCTTTTCCTCCAACTTCTTCATCATCATTATCAAACACTTCTTCCTCTTCTTGTTTTTCTTGTTTCTTATCATCTTCTTCTTTCTCTTCTTCTTCTTCTTCTTCTTTTCTTCTTCTTCTTATTCTTCTTCTTCTTCTTCTTCTTCCTCTTCTTCTTATTCTTCTTCTTCTTCTTCTTCTTCTTCTCCTTCTTCTTCTTCTTCTACTACTTCTTATTCCTCTCCTGCTCTTCTTCTTCTTCTTCTTCTACTTCTTCTCCTTCTTGTCCATCTTCCCCTAATTTTTTCTTTTTTTGCTTATTCTTCTTCTTTTTCTTCTTATTCTTCTTTTTTTTCCTTATTCTTCTTCTTCTTCTTCTACTTCTACTTCTTCGTCTTCTTCTTCTTCCTTTTTCAACTTCTTCTTACTCTTCTTCTTCTTTTCTCTCTTCATGTTCTTCTACTTCCTCCTCCACTTCTTCTTGTTCTTCTTCCTCTGCTTTCTCTTCTTCTTCTTCCTCTTCTTTTTCTTCTTCTTCTTCCTTTTCTTCTTCTTTTTCTTCTTCCTCTTCTACTTCTTCTTCATCATCTTCTTCTTCTTCTTCTTCTTCTTCATCTTCCTCTTCTTTCTTTTCTTCTTCTTATCCTTCTTCCTTTTCTTCTTTTTCTTCTTCTCCTTCTTCTTCTTCTTCCTTCTCCTCCTCTTCTTCTTCTTCTTCTTCTTCTTCTTGTTCATCATCATCATCATCATCTTCTTCTTCTACTTTCTTTTTCTACTTCTTCTTCTATAACTTCTTCAACTTCTTCTTCCTCTTGTTCTTCTTCGTCCTCTAACTCTTCTTCTTCTTCCTCTTCTTCTTCCTCCTCCTGTTCTTCTTCCTCTGCTTTCTATTCTTCTTCTTCTTCATCATCATCATCTTATTCTTCTTCTTCTTCTTCTTCTTCTCCTTTTTCTTCTTCTTCCTCCTCTTCTTCTTCATCTTACTCTTCTTCTTCTTCTTCTTCCTCAACCTTTTTTCCTTCTTCTTCTTCTTCTTCTTCTTGCTCTTCTTCTTCTACTTCGTCCTCCTCCTCCTCCTCTACTTCTTCTTCTTCTCCCTCTTCTTCTTCCTCTGCTTCTTCTTCTTCTTCTTCTTTCTACTCTTCTTCTTCCTCTTCTTCTTTTTACTCTTCTTCTTCTTCCTCTTCTTCTTCCTCTTCTTCTTCCCTTCCTTCTCCTTCTTGTCCTTCTTTTTCTCCTCCTCCTCATCCTTCTTCTTCCTCTTCTTGTTCTACTTGTTACTTATCGTCTTCTTCTTCCTCCTCTTCTAGTTCTTCTTCTTCTTCTGCTTCCTCTTCTTCTTCTTCTTCTACTAGTTCTTCTTCTTATTCTTATTTCTCTTCTTCTTCCTCTTCCTTTTCTTCTTCTTCTTCTTCTTCTTCTTCCTCTTCTTCTTCTTCTTCTTCCTCTTTTTTTGCTCTTCTTCTTCTTCTACTACTACTACTTCCATTTCTTCTATTTTTCTTCTTGTTCTTCTTCTTTTCCTTTTCCTACTTCTAATTCCTTTTCTTCTTCTTCTTCATCTTCCTCTTCTTCATCTTCTTCTTCTTTTCTTCTACTTCTTCTTCTTCTTCTTCTTCCTCTTCTACTTCTTCTTCTTCTTCTTCTTCTTCTTCTCCTTATTTTTATTCTCCTTTATCTTCGTCTTCATCTTCTTCTTCTTTATCATCGTCTTCTTCTTCTTTTTCTTCTTCTTCCTCCTCTTCTTTTTCTTCTTCTTCTTCTTTTGTTTTTCTTCCTCATCTTGCTGTTGTTGTTCTTCTTCTTCTTCTTCTTCTTCTTTTTCATCTTCTTCTTCTTTTTCTTTTGTTTCTTCTTCATTTTCTTCTTCTT
>JAIUJO010000589.1:0-7500 GCA_023846275.1 Vanilla planifolia
TTCTTCTTCCTCTTCTTCTTCTTCCTCTTCTTCTTCTTCTCTTCTATCTTCTTCTTCTTCTTCTTGCTCTTCTTCTTCTTCTTCTTCTTCTTCTTCTTCTTCTACTCTTCTCTTCTTCTTCTTCTTCTCTTCCTTCTTTCTTCTTCTACTCTTCTTCTTCTTCTTCTTTCTTCTTCTTCTCTTCTTCTTCTTCTTCTTCTTCTCTTCTTTCTCTCTTCTTCTCTTCTTCTTCTTCTCTTCTTCTCTCTTCTCTTCTCTTCTTCTTCTCTCTTCTTCTTCTCTTCTTCTCCTTCTTCTCCTTCTTCTTCTTCTCTTCTCTTCTTCTCCTTCTCTTCTTCTTCTTCTTCTCTTCTTCTCTTCTCTTCTTCTCCTTCTTCTTCTTCTTCTTCTTCTTCTCTTCTTCTTCTTCTTCTTCTTCTTCCTTCTCTTCTTCTTCTTCTTCTCTTTCTCTTCTTCTTCTTTCTATCTTCTTCTTTACTTCTTCTTCTTCTTGTCTTCTTTTCTGTTCTTCTTCTTCTTCTTCTTCCCTTCTTCTTCATCTACTCCTTCTTCTTCTTCTTCTTCTTCTCTCTTCTCCTTCTTCTTCTTCTCTTCTTCTTCTTTCATATTCTTCCTTTTCTTCATCTTCTTCTTTGTCTTCTTCTTCTTCTTCTTCTTCTCTTCTTCTCTTCTTCTTCTTCTTCTTCTTCTTCTTCTTCTTCTTCTTCTTCTTCTTACTTCTTCTTCTTCTTCTTCTTCTTCTCCTTCTCCTTCTTCTCCTTCTTCTCCTCTCTTTCTTCTCCTTCTCCTTCTTCCTCTTCTATTCTACTTCTTCTTCTTCTTCTCCTTCTTCTCTTCTCCTTCTTCTTCTTCTCCTTCTCCTTCTACTTCTTCTACTTCTTCTTCTTCTTCTTCTTCTCTTCTTCTTCTTCTCTCCTCTCCTCCTCCTCCTCCTCTTCTTCTTCTTGTCCTTCTTCTCTTCTACTTCTTCTCTCCTTCTTCTTCTTCTTCTTCCTCCTTCTTCTTCTTCTACTTCTCCTTCTTGTCCTTCTTCTTCTTCTCCTTCTTCTTCTTCTTCTCCTTCTTCTCCTTCTTCTTCTCCTTCTTCTCCTTCTTCTTCTTCTCTGCTCTTCTTCTTCTTCTCCTGCTTCTTCTTCTTCTTCTTCCTTCTTCTTCTTCTTCTTCTTCTTCTTCTTCTTCCTCTTCTCTTCTTCTTCTTCTTCTTCTCTTCTCTTCTTCTTCTTCTTCTCTCTTCTCCTTCTTCTTCTTCTTCTCTTCTCCTTCTTCTTCTTCTTCCCTTCTTCTTCTTCTTCTCCTTCTTCTTCTTCTCCTTCTCCTTCTTCTTCTTCTTCTTCTTCTTCTTCTTTGTCTTCGACTTCTTCTTCTTCCACTTCATCTTCTTCTTCTTCCACTTCTTCTTCTTCTTCTACTTCGTCTTTTTCATCTTCTTCTTTGTCTTTTTCTTAATCTTCTTCTTCTTTACTTCTTCTCATTCTTCTACTTCTTTTTCTTCTTCTTCTTTCTTCATTATTCTTCTTCTTCTTTTATTTTTCATCAACTTGTTCTTCCTTTTATTCTTCCACCTTTTCCTCCTCTTTTTCTTTTTCTTCTTCTTTTTCTTCTTCTTCTAATTCTTCTTGTACTTCTTCCTCTTCTTCTCCTTCTTCTTAATTCTTCCTCTTCTTCTACATCTACTTTTACTTGATTGTCTCCTTCTTCTTCTTTTTCTTCTTCATCATCTTCTTCTTCTTGTTCCACTTCTTTTTTCTCTTCTGCTACATCTACTTCATCATCATCTTCTTCTTCTTCTTCGTCTTCTCCTTTTTCTTCCACATCTTTTTCTTCTACTTCTTCTCCTTCATCTTCTTTTTGTTCTTCTTCTTCTTTTTCTTTTTCTTCGTTTTCTTGGTTTTCTTCTTCTTCTTCTTCTTTTTCTTCTTCATCATCATCATCATGTTCTTCTTCTTCGTCCTCCTCCTCTTCTTCTTCTTCCCCTTCTTCTTCTTCTTCTTCTTTGCCTTTGACTTCTTCTTCTTCTTCTTCTTCTTCTTCTTCTTCTTATTCATTGTCTTCATCATCATCTTCTTCTTCCTCCTCATTTTCTTCTTCCTCTTGTTCTTCTCCTTCATCTTCTTCTTCCTTTTCTTCTTCTTCTTCTTCTCTTCTTCTTCTTCTTCATCTTCTTCTTCTTCTTCTTCTTCAACTTCTTCTTCTTCTTCTTCTTCTTCTTCTTCTTCATAATCTTCATCTTCTTATTCTTCATCTTCTTCTTCTTCTTCTTCTTCTTTATCTTTTCCATCTTCTTTTTCTTCTTTTTCTTCTTCTTCTTCTGCATCTTCTTCTGTTTCTTCTTCTTTTTCTTCTTCTCCCTTCTCCTTCTACTCCTTCTCCCCCTCCTTTATCTTCTTTGTTTTCTTTTTCCTCTTCTTTATCTTCTTCTTTTTCTTCTTTATCTTCATCTACTTCTAGTTCACCTTCTCTTTCTTCATCCTCTGCTTCTTCTTTTTTTTCTTCTTCATCTTTATCTCCCTCTTCTTCTTCTTCTTCTTCATCTCCTTCTTCTTCTTTTTCATTTTCTTCTTTTTCTTCCCCTTCTTCTTCTTCTTCTTGTTCTCCTTCTTCTTCATCTTCTTCTCCTAAATATCCTTTGTCTTCTTTTACTTCTGCTTCTTCTACTTCATCTTCTTGTTCTTCTTCTTCACCTACATCTCCCTCTCCTTCAACTTCTTCTCCTTCTTCTTCTCCATCTACGTCTTCTTCTTCTTCTTCTTTTTTATCTTCCATTTCTTCTACTTCTTTGTCTTCTCCTTCATCTTCTTCTACGTGTTCTTTGTCTTCCTTTTCTTGTTCCTGTTCTTCTTCTTCTTCTTTGTCTTCTTCTTCTTCTTCTTCTTCTTCTTCTTCTTCTTCGTGTTCTTCTTCTTCCACTTGTTGTTCTTCTTCCATTTTTTCATCTTCCTCTTCTTTGTCTTCTTCTTCTTTGTCTTCTACTTCATCATCATTGTCTTCTACTTCTTTTTTTCTTTCTTCTTCTTCGATTTATTCTTCCTCTTCTTCTTCTTCTACTTCTTCTTGTTTGTCTTCGTCTTCTTCTTCTTCTATTTCTTCTTGTTCCTCTTCTTTGTGTTCCTCTTTCTCTTCTTTTTCTTCTTCTTCTTCTTCTTCTTTCTCTTCTACTTTTCTTCATCATCCTCTTTTTTTTCTTCTACTTTTTCTTCCTCTTATACCTCTTCCTCTTCTTCTTCATCATCATCTTCTTCTTCTTCTTCTTTGTCTTCTTCTTCTTCTTCTTCTTCTTCTTTTACTTCTTCTTTTTCTTGTTGTTCTTCTTAATTTCTCCTTCTTCTTCTTTTTCTTCTTCTTCCTCTTCCTCTTTTTTGCCCTGTTCATCTTTTTCTTATTCTTCTTCTTTATCTTCATCTGTTTCTTCTTCTTCTTTTCCTTCGCCTTCCCCTTCTTCGTCTTCTTATTCTTCTTCATTTTCTTCTTCTTCTTCTTCTTCTTCTTCTTCTCCTTCTTCTCTTTCTTCATCTTTATCTTCTTCTTCTCCTTCTTCTCCATCTTCTTTTTTTTCTTCTTCCTCTTCTTCTATTCTTCTTCTTCTTCTTCTTCTTGCTCTTCTTTTTCTTCTTCTTCTTCTTCTCCTCCTTCTTTTGTTCCTTCATCTTCTTCTTCTTCTTTTTCTTCTTCTTCTTCGACATCTTCTTCTTCTTTATACTCTTTTTCTTCTTCTTCTTTGTCTTGTTATGGTTTTTTCTTCTTCTTCATCATCATCATCTTCTTCTTCTTCTTCTTCTTCTTCTTCTTCTTCTTCTTCTTGCTCCTCTTCTTCTTGTTCTTATTCATCTTCTTCCTATTCTTTTGCTTCTTCTTCTTTTTCTTATTCTTCTTCTTATTCTTCTTCATCATCATCTTCTTCTTCTCCATCTTCATCTTTGCCTTCTTCTTCTTCTCCTACTTCTTCTTCTTCTTCTTCTACTTCTTATTCTTCTTCTTCTTCCTCTTCTTTTTTCTTCTTCTTCTCCTTCTTCTTGTTTGAAGTGTTTCGTGCTAAGGAAATCCCACAAGAAGGGGGGGGGGGGGGTGAATTGTGTATTTAAAATTTTATGAATTTCGAAATTAAACTTAAAAACCTTTAAGCAAGAGTAAAGAGAGTTGAACACAGAAATTTTTAAATGGTTCGACTCAAAACCGAGTCTACGTCCACCCCAACCGGTGTTGGAAAAAATCCACTAAATGCACCGATTACAAGTGAGGTTTTTCCTACGGTTCACCTCAAACCTACTTGGTATTTTTACTACGGCTAATCGCAAACCTACTTGAGTTTTTACCGGGCTCAACTCAAACCCGGGGCTTTTGCAAAACTGCCGGGATGCCCTTTCCCCAAAACGAAAAATACGAAAAATTGGCAAATAACTTAAGAGAAATAGGAGAAAAGAGGAGGCACACACAATCGACAAATTAGAGGGATAGAAATTGAGAAATTATTGAAAAACCTCTAATTCCAAAAGCCTTCTTGTCGCTTTGCTATTTGAGCTTAGATGCACCGTTTTTGCTTGAGTGCTCGAATTTTGAGATCTGAAATCTTTGAGAAAATTTAGCAAAGGTTAAACTGAAAAATACATCAATTTTCCCTATTTATAGAGCTCAAATTTGAGCTCTAAAAACACCCCCAACAGCTCCAAAAATTAATTAGCCGTTTGGGCAACGGACAGAAAGCAGCCACCGTCCGATCCGAGCTCAAAAACGAACAGCGCATATTGATTTACGCATTTTACCGTTTGGGCTTAATCCAGAGCGTTAGATCCGGGCACGTAATCGAACGGCACAGATTAAATCTCGCGATTACCATTTACGCGATTTAATCCCGTGAGAGTAGGATCCGGGCGCTGAATGAACGGCGCCCGATTAAACGGCCGTTCGATTTTGATCTGGGGCATTGGATCACCACGCTGAACGAACGGCGCCGATTAACCTTGTGAAACAGCCATTCGAAACAATTCTCGCTCGTTGGATCTGGGTGGGCTTGATCTGCGCCTTTGGATCCTGCCGAAGTTATAAGGTGGGATTTTTAGTCCCATACTACATAAATGAAATTGGCGCATTGCTTTATAAAGAATTTGCGCCCTGTAGCTTTCGAGCCTCTGTGGGGCTGGCTCCCCCCTTCCTTGACCAGGACTTGATCACCTGGTTCAGGTTGACTTAGCCAAGCATTGTTCATTGACCGTTGACCGCACTACAGTTTGACCTAGCCGAGCTCCTCTCGGCGGGCTTTGGGCGGGCTTGGCTAGCCAGGCACTGTTGATTTGACCGTTGACCAGCGCTACCTGAGCTCCTCTTGGCGAGCTTGGTGTGGCCTTTTCGGGTCAACCAAATTTTTATTTTTAGATTAAATTTTTAATTTCTAAAAGACCTGGATGGGCTGTTTTCGCTCCGGGTCGACCCGCCCATTGCTACAGTGCATTTTCCCGAGACTTCAGCTGTTTTAGGGTATTTTTGACGAATTTTTTTGCCAAAAATTTGAATATAAGTGTATAAAAATAATTTTATATTCTTATAGTATTATAAGTTGTTTAAATAGCTATGAAAAGAAATTCATGAAAAACAATTCCAAAATAATATTAAAAAATCTAATACCAATGTCTATACATTTTGTCAAATACGCTTGGCCCAAAAATAAAAATTCAGTATTAAATAATTTTATAATATTTTTAAATGTTAATACTACTAGTGTACCTCATAATCTCAAAGTTTGGACATATCAAATTCAAGAGAAATAAAAAGAAATTCAATTATAAAAACTATTGTGCATGTCTCAAATTTCCTTGAAGTATGCCATGACCTCAAGGCCCTTAGAGACCATTATTTTAGACATCTAAAATAGATGGTTTGATTTAATTAATTATTAACAATTTTACTTAAAATCAAGCCCAAATAAAAAATACACATTTATGCTTGACTCATCAAACACAAGGGTGTAACATTGTTCTCCTTCTTCTTCTTCTTCTTTTTCTTTTTCTTCTTCTTCTTCTTCTTATTCTTTGTCTTTTTTTTCACTTTTTCATCTTCTTCTTCATCGCCTTCTTCAACTTCTTCTTCGTCTTTTTATTCTTCTTCCTTTTCTTCTTCTTCAATTTCTTCGTCTTCCACTACTTCTTCTTCTCCTTCTCCTTCATCTTCTTCCTCTTCTTCTTCATCTTCAACTTCTTCTTCCCTTTTTCTTCTACTTCTCTCTATTTTTCATTTTCATCATCTTCTTCTTCTTCTCTCACTTCATTTCCTCTTCTTCTTCTTCTAATTCTATTTTTTCTACTTCTTCCTCTTCGTCTTCTTCTTCTACTACTTCTTCTTCTTTCTCTTCTTCTTCTTTTCCTTCTTCTTCTTCTTGTTTTCCTTCTTCTTCTTCTTCTTCTATGTCTAAATATTCTTCATCATCATCACTATCATCATCATCTTTTTCTTCTTCTTCTTCTACTACTTCTTCCACTTCTTCTTCTTCTTCTTCATTTTCTTCTTCTTCTTCTTCTTCTTCTTTTCCTTCTTTGTCTTCTTCTTCTTCTTCTTTGACTTCTTCTTTTTCTTCTTCGTCTTCTTCTTCTTCTTTGACTTCTTTGACTTCTTCTTCTCCTTCTTCGTCTTTGACTTCTTCTTCTCCTTCTTCTTCATGTTGTTGTTGTTCTTCTTCTTTTTATTCTTCTCTTTCTCCTCCTTCTTCTTCTGCTTCTCCTTCTTCATCTTCTTCATTTTCATCTTCATATTTTCCTCTTCTTCTTCTTCTTCTTCTTCTTCTTTTGCTTCTTCTTTATCTGGATCTTCTACATTACCTTGTTTTGCTTCTTTTTCTACTTGTTTTTTATTCTTCTTCTTCTTCTTCTTCTTTGTCTTCTTCCTTTTCTTCTTCTACTTTTTCTTCTTCTTCCATTTCTTCTTCTTCTTCTTTTTATGTCTTCTTCTTCTTCTTCTTTTTGTTCTTCTCCTTCTTCTTCATCTTCTTCTTCTTCCTCTTCTTGATCTTCTTCTTCTTCATCAACTTCTTTTTTTTCTTTTTCTTCTTCGACTTCATCATCTTCTTCCTATTCTTTTTCTTCTCCATCTTCTTCTTCTCCTTCTCCTTCATCTCCTACTTCTTCTTCTTCTCCTCCTTCTTCTTATTCGACTTTTTCTTCTTCTTCTTCTTCTTTTTCTTCTTCTTCTTCCTCTTTTTCTTCTTCTTTTTGTTCTACTTCTAATTCTCCTTCTCCTTCTTCCCCTTCTTCTTCTATTTCTTTTTCTTCTTCTTCTCTTCTTCTTCTTCTTCTTCTTCTTCATCTTCTTCTTCTTCTTCTTCTTCTCGTCTTCTTCTTCTTCTTCTACTACTTCATCATCATCATCATCATCTTCTTCTTCTTCTCCTCTTTTTCTTTTTCTTCTTTTCTTCTTCTTCTTCTTCTTCTTTTTCTTCTTCTTCTTCTTCCTTTTATTCATCTTTCTCTTCTTCTTCTCCTTCTCCTTCTTTGTCTTCTTCCTCTTCTTTACTTTTAC
>JAIUJO010000589.1:10000-15000 GCA_023846275.1 Vanilla planifolia
CTCTTCTTCTTCTTCTTATTCTTCTTCATCTTCCCCTTCTTCGTCTTTTTTTTCCTCTTGCACTTTTTCTTTTTACTTTTTCTCATCTTTTTGTTCATCATTTTCTTCCCCTTCTTCTTCATTTTCTCCTGCTTCTCTTTCCTTTTCTTCTTCTTCTACTTCTTCTTGTTGTTCTACTTCTTCTTCTTCTACTTCAGCATGTTGTTCTTCTCCACCTTGTTCTACTTGTTCTTCTTCTTCATCATTTTCTTCTTCATCTTCTTCTTCTACTATTACTTCTTCTTCGCCTTGTTCTTCTTTGTCTTCTTCTTCTTCTTCTATTACTACTACTTCTTCTTCTTCTTAATTTTCTTCCACTCCTTTGTCTTCGTCTTCTACTTAATTTTCTTCTTTTTCTTCATCGACTTCTTCTTCTTCTTCTTTTACTTCTTCTTCTTCTTCTTCTTCGTCTTCTTCCACTTCTTTTTCTCTTATTCCATCTTCTTCTTCTTGTTATTCTTCTTCTTCTTCTTCTTCGTCTTCTTCTTCTTTTTCCTTTTCTTCTTCATCATCATCGTCTTCTTCTTCTTCTTCTTCTTTGTCTTCTTCTTCTTTGTCATCTTCTTCTTCTTTTTCTTCTTTTTCTTCTCTTTTTTATCTTCTTTTGCTTCTTCATTTTCTTCTTGTTCTTCTTGTTCATCTTCTTCCACTTCCTAACAATTTTGTTCTTCTACTTCTTCTTCTTTTTCTTCTTCATCATCTTCTCCTTCATCTTCAACTTCTTCTCCTTCTTCTTCTTCCTCATCTTCTTCTTCTTCAACTTCCACTTCTTCTTCTTCTTCTACTTCTACTTCTTCTTCATCATTTTGTTCTCCTTCATCTTCTTCTTTTTCTACTTCACCTTTTTTATTCCTCTTCTTCTACTTCTTCTTATTCTTCTTCTTATTCTCTGTCTTCTTCTCCTTCTTTTTCTTGTCCTTCTTCTACTTCCTCAACTTCTTCTTCTTCTTCTACCTCTTTGTACTATTCTTCCTTTTCTTTTTTTTGTCTTACTTCTTCTTCATCTTCTTCTTCTTCCTCTTCTTCATCCTCTTTGTCTTCATCATCTTCTTCATCTTTTTCATCTTCTTCTTCTTCTTCTTTATCTTCTACTTCATCTTTATCTTATTCTTCTTCTTTTTCATCTTCTTCTTCTTCTACTTCTTCCTCATCTTCCTCTTCTTCTTCTGCTCTATCTTCTTCTTTTCCTTCATCTTCTTCTTCTTGTTCTTCTTCTCCTCCTTTTTCTTATTCTTCTTCTTCTTCTACTTCTTTTTATTCGTCTTCTTCTTCTTCTTCTTCTACTTCTTCTTTCCCTTCTTCTTGTTCCTCGTCTTCTTCTTCTTTTTCTTCATCTTTTTCTTCTTCGTCATATTCATCTTCATCATCATCATCTTCTTCTTCTTCTTCTTCTTCTTTATCATCTTCTTCTTCTACTACTTCTTCGTGTTCTTCTTCTTCATCTTCTTCTACTTCTTCTTCACCTTCTTCTTCATCTTCTTTATTTTTTCTTCTTTTTCTTCTTTTTGTTATGTTTCTCATTCTTCTTGTTCTTGTTCTTGTTCTTCTTATTTCTCTTTTTCTTCTTCTTCTTCTTCTTCTTCTTCATCTTCATCTTCTTCTTCTTCTTCTTCTTCTTCTTTTTCTTCATCATCGGTTTTTTGTTCGTCTTCTTCTTCTTCTCCTACGTCTTCTTTTCTTCTTCTTCTTCTTCATCATCATCTACATCTTCGACTTCTTCTTTGTCTTTTTCTTGTTCTTGCTCTTTTATTTCTTCTTCTTATACTTCTACTTCTTGTTCTTCTCCACCTTCTACTTTTTCTTCTTCTTCATTTTCTGCTTTGCCTTCTTCTTCTTCTACATCTTCTTCTTTGACTTATTCTTTTTCGTCTTCTTCTTCTTCTTCTACTTCTTCTTCCTCTTCTACTTTTTCCTTTTTGTCTTCTTCTTCTACATCATTTTCTTCTTTTTCTTCAACGTCTTCTTCTTCTTCTTCTTCTTTTCTTCTTCTACTTCTTTTTATTCTATTCCATATCTTCTTGTTAATTTTCTTCTTCTTCTTCTTCATTTTCTTCTTTGTCTCCTTCTTCTTCTTCTTCTTTATCTTCTTCTTCTTCATTTTCTTTTTTTGTTCTTATTCTTCTTTTTTTTCTTCTTCTTCTTCTTAATCTTCTTCTTCTTCCACTTCCTCATAACCTTCTTCTCTACTTCTTTTATTTCTTCTTCTTCATCATCATCTTCTTCTTCTACTTCTTCTTCTTCTTCTTATTTTTCTTCTTCCTCGTCTTCTTTTTCTTCCAGTTCTTCTTCTTCTTCTTCTTCACCTTCTTCTTCTACTTCATCATCTTCTTCTCCACTTTCTTTTACTTTCTCTTCTTCTTCTTCTTCTTCTTCTATTTCTTCTTCCTTTTATTCAGCTTTTTCTTCTTCTTTTTCTTCTTCTTCTATTTCTTCTTCTTCCTCTTCTTCTATTTCTTCTTCTTCTTCTTCTTCTTCTAGTTTTTCCTCTTTTTCTTCTTGTTCTTCTTCTTCTTCTTGTCCTTCTTCGTCTTCTTCTTCTTCCTTTCCTTCTGCTTGTTCTTGTTTTTCTTCTTCTTCTTGTTCTTGTACTTCTTCTTTTTCCTCTTCTTCTTCTCCTTCACCTTCTTCTGCTTCATTTTCTTCTTCTTCTTCTTGTTCTTCATCTTCTCCTCCTCCTTCTCTTTCTTTATCTTCTTTTTCTTCTTCTTCATCCTTTTGTTCATCATCACCTTCTTCTTCATCTTCTTCTTCTTCTTCTTCTTCTTTGACTTTCACTTCTTCTTCTTCCCCTTCATCTTCTTCATTTTCTTCTCCACCTTCTTCTTCTTCTTCTTCTCTATCATCATCATCATCTTCTTCTTCGACGTCTTCTTCTTCTACTTCTTCTTCTTCATCTTCTTCTTCTTTTTCTCCTTCTTCTTTATCTTCTTAAACTTCTTCTTTTTCTTCTTCTTCTTCTTCTTCTTCTTGAACTTCTTTTACTTCTACTTCTTCTTTTTGTTCTTCTTCTTCTTCTTCATTTTTTCTTCTTCTTCTTTGTCTTCTTCTTCCTCTTCATCTTCTTCTTCTTCTTCATCTTGACCTTCCTTGTCATCTTCTTCTTCGTCTTCTTCAACTCCTTCTTCATCTTCTTCTTCTTCATTTTCTTCTTCTACCACTTCTTGCTCCACTTCTTCAACTTGATCTTCTACTTCCTCTCTGCTACTTCTTCGTCTTTATTATCTTCGACTTTTTCTTTTACTTCTTCTTCTTCTTCTTCTCATTCTACTTCTTCTTCCTCTTCTTCCCTTTCATCATCATCATCTTCTTCTTCTTCTTCTTCTTCCCCACTTTCTTCATCTTTTCTCTCCTTCTTTTTCATCATCATCAAAAACATCATCTTCTTCTTCTTCTTCTTCTTCTTCTTCTCCTCCTCCTCCTTTTCCTCCTTCTCCTTCTTCTTCTTCTTCTTCTTCATATTCTTCTTCTTCTTCTTCTTCTTCTTCTTTGTCTTCTTCATTATCTTTTCCTTCTTCTTCTTCTTCTTCTTCTTCTTCCTTTTCTGGTTATTATTCTTCTTCTTCTACTTCATCTACTCCTCCTTCTACTTCAACTTCTTCTTCCACTTCTTCCTCTTCTTCTTCTTCTAGTACTTTATCAACTTCTTCTTCTTTTTTGTCTTTTTTTATTCCTCTTCCTCTACTTCTTTTACTTGTTCTTCTTCCTCTTCTTCTTCATCTTCTTTGTCTTCTTCCTCTTGCTTTTCATCTTCTTCTTCTTCTTCTACTTCCTCTACTTCTTCTTCTTCTTATACTTTTTTTGTACTATTCTTCTTCTTCTTCAACTTTTTCTTTTTCATCTTCTTGATCTTCTTCTTCTTTTTTTCTTCTTCTTCTTCTTTGACTTCTACTTCTTCATTTTTCTTCTTCTTCTTCTTCTTCTTCTTCTTCTTCTCCTTCTTTTTCCTATTCTTTTATTTCATCACCACCATCATCTTCTTCTTCTTCATCTTCTTCTTCTTCTTCTTCATCTTCTTCTTCGTCTTCTTCTTCTTCTTCTTCTTCTTCTTCTTCTTCTTCTGCTTCTTCTTCTTCATCTTCTTCTTCATCTTCGTCTTCATCTTCTTTTTCATCTTCTTCTTCTTCTTCTTCTTGTTCTACTTCTTCTTCCTTTTCTTGTTCTTTCATCAACTTCTTTTTCTTCTTCATTTCTTGAACTTCTTCTTTCTCTTCTTTTTCTTATTTTTTCTTCTTTTTATTCTTCCTCTTCTTCATCTTCTTCTTCTTGTTATTCTTCTTCTTCTTCTTCTTCTTCTTCTTCTTCTTCTTCTTTGTCTTCTCCTTCTTCCTCTTCTTCGTGTTCTTCTTCGCTATCATCTTGTTGTTTTTCTTCTTCTTCTTCTTCTTCTTCTACTTCTTCTTCTGCTTCTTCTCGTATTTTTTCCCCTTTTGTTCTTGTTCTACTTCTTCTTATTCTTCTTCTTCTTGTTTGGGCTCTTCTTCTTCCCTTTTTTTCTTGTTCAACTTTTTTCTCTTTCTCTTCTTCATCTTCTTCTTCTTTTTTTCCTTCTCAATCATCATCGTCTTCTTCTTCTTCTTCTGCGTCTCCTTCTTCTACTTCTTCTTCTTCTCCTTCTGTGCCTTCTTCTTCTTCTTCTTCTTCTTCTTGTTTTTGCTTTTCTTCTTCTTGTTCGGGCTCCTCTTACTCCTCTTGTTGTTCTTTTGCCACTTTTTCGTGTTTCTCTTCTCCAACTTCTTCTTCTTTGTTTTCTTCTCAATCATCGTCGTCTTCAACTTCTTCTGCATCTCCTTCATCAACTTCTTCTTCTTCTCCTTGTTCTTCTTCTTCTACTTCTTCTCCTCCTCCTTCTTTTTCATCGTCTTTTTTTCTTCTTCTTCTTCTTATTGTTTTTCTTCTACTTTTTCTTCATCTTCTTCTTCATCATCATCTTCTGCTCCTTATATTCCTTCTTCTTTTTCTTC
>JAIUJO010000589.1:17500-22500 GCA_023846275.1 Vanilla planifolia
ATTCTTCTCCTTCTTCTTCTACTTCTTCTTCTATGTCTTCTTCATCATCTACTTCTTCCTCTACTTCTTCTTCTTATTCTTACTCTTCTTCCTCTTCTTAGCCTTCTTCTTCTTCGTCTTCTTATTTGCCCTCTTCTTCTTCTTCTCGTCCTCCTTTTTCTTCCTTGTTTCCATCTTCAACCACTTCTTCTTCTTCTTCTTCATCATCATCTTCTTCATCTTCTTCTTCCTCTTCTTAGCCTTCTTCTTCTTCTTCGTCTTCTTATTTGCCCTTTTCTTCTTCTTCTTCTTCTTTCTCTGCTTCTTCATCCACATCTTCTTCTTCTACTTCTTTTACTTCTTCCTCTTCTTCTTTTTCTTCTTCGTCTTCTTCTTTTTCTCCTTCTTCTTCTTCTTCTTCTTCTTCTTCTTCTCCTTCTTCTTCAACACATTCTTCTTCTTCTTCTTCTTCTTGTACTTCTTCGTCCACTTCTTCATCTTCTTCTTCCTCTTCTTCTTCTTCTTCTTCTATCCTTCTTCTCCTTCTTTCTCCTCTTCATCTTTTTTATCTGCTTCTTCTACTACTTCTTCTTCTCCTTCTTCTCCTTCTTCTTATTTTACTTCTTCTTTATCTTCTTCCTCTTCTTCGTCATTTACTTCATCATCTTCTTCTCCATTGTCATCTCCTTCTTCTTCTTCTTCTTCTTCTTCCTTGTCATTCTCTTCGTCTATTTCTTCCGTTTCTCCTTTTTTATCTTCTTGCTCTTCTTCGCCTTCTACTTCTTCTTCCTCTTCTTAAACTTCTTCGTCATCTTCTTCTTCTTCTAATGCTTTCCTCTTCTTCCATTTCATCTTCTTTTACTTCTCCTCCTTCATCACTATCCTCTTTTTCTTCTTATTTTTCTTCTTCTTTTTTTTCTTCTACTTCTTTTTCTTCTGCTTCTTCTTCCTCTTCTTCTACTCTTTCTTCTTTTTCTTTGTCTTCTTCTTCTTCTTCTTCTTCTTCTACTTTGTCATCTACATCTTCTTCTTCTTCTTCTTCATTTTCTTATTCTTCTTCTTTGTCATCTACTTCTTGTTGCCCTTCTTCTTCTACTTGCTCACCTTCTTCTTCATCTTCTTCCTCTTCTTCTCTTCTTCTACATCTTCTTCTTCTTCTTCTCCTTATCCCTTTCCTCTTCTTCTTCTTCTTCTTCTTCTTCTTCTTCGTCTTCTTCTTCTTCCTCTTCTTTTTCTTCTTCTTCTTGTTCTTCCTCTTCTTCTTCTTCTCTTCCTACTACTTCTTCATCTTGATCTTCTTCTTCTTCTTCATCTTCTTCTTCTTCTTCTTCTTCCTCTTCTTCTTCTTCTTCTTCTTCTTTATCTTCTTCTCATTTTTCTTCTTGTTCTTGTTCTTCTTCTTCTTCATCTTCTTCATCTTCTTCTTCTTAGACTTTTTCTTGTTCTTATTCTTTTTCTTAATTTTTTCTTCTTCTTCTCCTTTTTCTTCTTCACCTTTTTCCATTTCTTCGTCTTCTTCTTCGCCTTCTTTTTGTCATCTTCCTCTTCATCTTCTTTGCCTTCTCCTTATTTTTTTTCTTCTTCTTCATCTTCTTAATCTTCTTCTTCTTCTTGATCTTCGTTAACTACTTCTTCTTCTTCTAAGACTTTGACTTCTTCTACTTCTTAATGTTCTTATTCTTCTTCTACTATTTCCTCTTCTTCTTCCTCTTCTTCTTCCTCTTCTTCTTCTTTTTCTTCTTCTCCTTCTCCTTATTCTAGGACTTCTTCTACTTCTTCTTCTTTTTCTTCCCATCCTCCTCCTTCTTCTTCATGTTCTTCTTCTTCTTCTTCTTCTTGTACTTCTTCGTCATCCTCTTTTTCTTCTTCTTCCTCTTCTTCTTCTTCTTCTTCTTCTTCTTTTCCTTCTTCTTCTTCTTCTTCTTCCCTTCTTCTCCTTCTTGCTCTTCTTCATCTTGTTCATCATCATCTTCTTCTTCTTCTTCGTCTTCTCCTTCTTCTTCTCCTTCTTCTTCTCCTTCTTCTTCTCCTTCTTCTATTATTACTTCTTTTATTATTACTTCTTCTTTTTCTTCTTCATCATCTTCTTCATCATGTTCTTCTTCTTCTTCCTTGTCTTTCTCTTCGTCTCCTTGTTCCCTTTCTCCTTCTTCATCTTCTCTCTCTTCTTCGCCTTCTACTTCTTCTTCCTCTTCTTAAACTTCTTCTTCGTCGACTTCTCCTTCTTCTACTTCTACTTCTTTTTCTAATACATTACTCTTCTTCCTTTTCGTCTTTTTCTACTTCTCCTTCTTAGTCACTGTCTTCTTTTCTTCTTCTTCTTCTTCTTCTTCTTCTTCTTCTTCTTCTTCTTCTTCTTCTTCCTCTTCTTTTTCTTTTTCTTCTCCTTCTTCTTTTGTATCTTCTTATCCTTGCGTTTCTTCTTCTTCTTCTTCTTCTTCTTCTTCTTTTTCTTCTTCGTCTTTTTCTTCCTTCTTCTTCGTCTTCTTCTTCTTCTTCTTCGTCTTCATTTTCTTTTTTTTCTTCCTCACCTGCTTCTTTTTTGCCTTCTTCTTGCTTTTCTTTGTCTTCGTCTTCTTTACGTTCTTCATTTTTTTCTTGCTCCACTCTTCTTCTACATCTTTTCCTCCTCTTCTTCTTATTCTAAGACTTCTTCTTCTTCTTCTTCCTCCTCTACTTCTTCGTCTTCGTCTTCTTCATTTTCATCATTATCTTCTTCTTCTTCTTCGTGTTTTTCTTCTTCTTCTTCTTCTTCCTCTCCTCCTTCTTCCTCTTCCTCTTCCTCTTCTCTTTCTTCTTCTTCTTCGTTTTCTTCTTCTTCTTCTTCTTCATCATCATCATATTCTTCGTGTTCTTGTTTTTTTCCTCATCATCATCATCTTCTTCTTCTTTTTCTATCTTTCTTCTTCGTCTTCTTCTTCATTTTATTCTTCTTCTTCTTCTTCTTTTTCTTCAACTTCTTTATCATCTTATTCTTCTTCTTATTCTCCTCCTTTTATTTCTTCTTCTTCCTCTTCTTCTATTTCTTCTTCTTCTTCTTTTTCTTCTCCTTCTCTTCTTCTTCTTCTTCTTCTTCT
This sequence comes from Vanilla planifolia, assembly GCA_023846275.1. NCBI lineage: Eukaryota > Viridiplantae > Streptophyta > Magnoliopsida > Asparagales > Orchidaceae > Vanilla > Vanilla planifolia. The sequence continues at coordinate 20,557 of JAIUJO010000589.1, forward strand.
ACTTCTTCTTCTTCTTCTCCTTCCTTTTCTTCTTCTTCGTGCTCTTCTTCTTCTACTTCTTCTTTATCGTCTTCTTATTCTTCTTCTTCTTCTTCATCTTCTCCTTCTTCTACTACTTTTTTTGTCTTCTTCTTCTTATTACTTTTTTTCTACTTCTTCTTCCTCCTCGTCTTCTGCCTCTTCTTCCTCTACTTCTTTTTCTTCGTCTTCATTCGTGGTTATCTTTTTCTTCTTCTTATTCGCATTTTTCCCATATTTTTTTTATTCTTCTTCTTTTTCTCCCCCTTATTCTTTTCCTCTTTTTTGCTTTTTCTTCAAGTACTTGTACTTCTTCTTCTCCTCCTTTTTATTCTTGTTCTACATCTTCTTCTCCTTCTTCTTCTTATTCAACTTCTTCTCTTCCCCTTCTTCTTCTTCTTCTTCCCCTTCTTCTTCCTCTTCTTCTTCATCTTCGACTTCTTCTTCTAGTTCTTCTTCTTCTTCGCCTTCATCATCGTCTTCTTCTTTTATTACTTCATCTTCTACTTCTTTGTCTTCTTCTTCTTCATCTTCTATTCCTTATTCTTCGTCCTCTTCTTTTTGTTCTTCTTCATCTTCTTCTTCCTGTTCTTATTCTTCTTCTTTTTCTCCTTCTTCTTCTTCTTCTTCTTCTTCTTCTTCCTCTTTGTCTTCTTCTTCTTCTTCTTCTTAGACTTCTTCAACTTTTTCTTCTTCTTCTTCTACTACTTGTTCTTCCTCTTCGTCTTGTTTTTCTTCTTCTTCTTCTTCTTTTTCTTCATCATCTTTCTCTTCTATTTCTTCTTCTTCTTCTTCTATATCTTCTTCTTCTTCTATATCTTCTTCTTCTTCTTCTTGTTCTACTCTACTTCTCCTTCTCCTCCTCCTCTTACTCTTACTTCTTCTTTACCTTCTTCCTCCTCTTCTTTTACTTTTTCTTCGTCTTATTCTTCTTCTTCTTCCTCTTCTTTGTCTTCTTTCTCTTCCTCTTCTTCTTCTTCTTCTCATTCTTCTTCTTCTTCTTCTACTTTTTCTTCAACTTCTTCTTCTCCTCCTACTTTTTCTCTTCTTCATATTCTTCCTCTTCATCTTCTTCTTCTACTACATCTTCTTCATCTTCTTCTTTTTGTACTTCTTCTTCTTCTTGTTCTTCTTTTATTTCTTCTTGTTCTTCTTCCTCTTCTAGTTCTTCTTCATCTTTTATTTCTTCTTCTTCTTCTTCTTTATCTTCTTCTTGTTATTGTTCTTCTTCTTCTACTTCTTCTTATTCCTCTTCTTCTTCTTCTTCCTCTTCTTTGCCTTCTTCATCTTCTTCTTCATCTTGTTCATCTTCCTCATCTTCTTCTTCTTCATCACATTCTTATTCATCTTCTTCTTCTTTGTCTTCGTCTTCTTCTTCTTCATCTTCTTCTACATCTTCTTGTTATTATTATTATTATTATTCTAGTTTTTCTTCTTCTTGTTTGACTTCTGCTTCTTCCTCCTCATTGTCTCCGTCATCATCATCTTTATCTTCTTTCTCTTCTCGTTCTTGTTCTCCATCTTTTCTTCTACTTCTTCTACTTCGTCTTCTTCTACTTCTTTTTCTTTCTCCTTATTCTTTTTTGTATGCTTCTTCTTCTTCCACTTCTTTGTCTTCTTGATCTTCGTCTTCTTCTTCTTCTTCTTCTTCTCCTTGTTTTTGTTGTTCTTCTTCTTATTCTAAATCTTCTTCTCCCTCTTCTTCTACTCCTTCTTGTTCTCCTTCTTCTTCTCCCCCCTCCTTTTTTGCCTTCTTTTTTTCTTCTTCTTCTTCTTCTCCTCCATCTTATTCTTCTTATTCTTCTTCTTTTTCTTCTTTTTCTTCTTCTTCTTCTTCTAGGTCTTCTTCATCATCTACTAATTGTTCTTCTTCTACTTCTTCTTCTTCTTCTTCTCTTCATAATCTTCTTCTTCTTCTTCTTCTTC
>JAIUJO010000589.1:30000-37500 GCA_023846275.1 Vanilla planifolia
CTTCTCCATCTTCTACTTTTCTTTTTCTTCTTCTTTTTCTTCTTCGTCTTCTTCTTCTTCTTCTTCTTCTTATCCTTCTTCTTTGTCTTCTTCTTCTACTTCTTTGTCTTCGTCCTCTTCTTCTTTTTCTTCGTCTTTTTCTTCTTCTTCAACATCATCATCATCTTCTTCTTCTTCTTGCACTTGTACTTGTTCTTCTTCTCCTTCTTCATCTTCTCCTCCTTCTTCATGTTCTTCTTCTTTTTCTTCTTCTTCTTCTTCTCCTTCATCATCATCTTCTTATTCTTCTCCATCTTTTTCTTCCTCTTCTTCATCTTCTTTTTCTTCTTCTTCTTATTCTTCTTCTTCTTCTATTTCTTCTTCTTCTTCTTCTTTTATTTTTTCTTTTCCATCTCTTTCTTATTTGTCTAATTCTTCTTGTTCTTCTTCTTACTCTTCTTCTTCTTCTTCTTCTTCTTAGTCTACATCTTCTTCTTCTTCTTCTTCTTCTTCTTCTTCTCCTTCTTCTTCTTCATCATCATTTTCTTCCTATTCCTCTTCTTTTCCTTTCCTTCTTTTTTGATCCTTTTCTTCTTCTTCTTCCTCTTCTCCTTTTTTTACTACTACTGCTACTACCATTTCTTCTTCTACTACTTCTTCTTCCTCTTCTTCTTCTTCTTCCTCTTCTTCTTCTTCTTCCTCTTCTTCTCTCCTCTTCTTCACTTTCTCTTTCTCTTCTACCTTATCCTCTTCTTCTTCTTCTTCTTCTTCCTTTTCTTCTACTTTTTGTTATTATTATTATTCTTCTTCTTTCTCTTCCATTTCTTCTTTTTCTTTTTTACTTCTACATCTTCTTCTTCTTCTTCTTCTTCTTCTTCTCCTTCTTCTTCTTCTTTTTGCCCTTCTATTTCTTCTTATTCTTAATCTTCTTCTTTTTCTTCTCATTCATCTTTTTCTTCTCCTTCTTCTTCTCCATCTTCTACTTTTCTTTCTTCTTCTTTTTCTTCTTGTTCTTCTTTTTCTTCTTGTTCTTCTTCGTCTTCTTCCCCTTCTTACTCTTCTTCTTCTTCTTCTTCTTCTTATCCTTCTTTGTCTTCACCCTCTTCTTTTTCTTGGTCTTTTCTTCTTCTTCTTCTTCTTTTTCTTCTTCTTCTTCCTCTTCTTCTTCTTGTTCTTCTTCTTCTTCTTATACTTCTTCTTCTTCTTCTTCCTCTTCTTCTTCTTCTTCTTGAATTTCTTCTTCTTCTTCTCCTCCTCCTTCTCCTTCTTATCCTCCTTCATCTTCTTCTTCTTTTTCTTCTTCTTCTTCTTCTCCTTCATCATCTCCTTCTTCTTCTCCTTCTTCTTCTTCATCATCTTCTTTTTCTTCTTCTCCTTCTTCATACTCTTCTTCTTCTTCTTCTATTTTTTTTCCTTCTCCTTCTTCATCATCTAGTTATTCTTCTTCTTCTTACTCTTCTTCTTCTTCTTCTTTGTCGTCGTCATCATCATTTGTTTCTTCTTCTTCTTCTTCGTCTTCTTCTTCTTGTTCTCTTCTTCTTCTAATTCCTCTTGTTCCTTTTCTTCCTCTTCTTCCTCTTTTTCCTCTTCTTTGTCATTTTTTTCTTTCCCTCCTACTTCTACTTCGTCTTCTTCTTCTACATCTACTACAACCTCGTCTTCTTCTTCTTCTTCTTCACATTTAGAATCTTCTTCTTCTTCTTCTTCTTCTTCGACTTCTTCTTTGACTTCTTCTTCTTTTTCTTCTCGTTCTTCCTCTCATTGTACATCTTAATAATCTTCCTCATCTTCTTCATCTTCATCAATTTCCTCTTCTTCTTCAACTTCAACTTCTTCTTCTTCTTCTCCTCCTTCGCCTACTTCTCCTTTTTCTTTATCTTCTTCGCCTACTTCTACTTCATCATTACCTTCTTCTTCTTCCTCTTCCTCTTCTCTTCTTCTCCTTCTTCTTCATCATCATAATAATCAATATTATCTTCTTCTACATCTTCTTCTTCTCCACCTTCTTCTTCTCCCTCTTCTCCTTCTTCTTCTTCTTTTTCTATTTCTTGTTGTTCTTCTTCTTCTTCTTGTTCTAATTATTCTTTTTCTTCTTCATAATTTTCTTCTTCTTCTTCTTCTTCTTCTTCATCTTTCTGTCCTACTTCTTCTTCATCATCTTATTCTTTTTTTCTTCTTCTTCTTCTTCTTCTACTTCTTCTCTTTCTTCTTCTTCTGCTCTCTCGTCTCCTACATATTCTTGTCAATCTTCCTCCCCTTCTTCTTCTTCTTCTTTATTATCACCATCTTCTTTTTCATCTTCTTCTTCATCATCATCACCATAATCTTCTTCTTCTTCCTCCTCCTCTTCTTCGTCTTCCTCTCCTTCCTCTTCTTCTTCTTCTTCTTGCTTCTTTTTCTTCTTCTTCTTCTACTTTGTCTTCTTCTCCTTCTTCTTCCTCTTCCTCTTCTTCTTCTTTTTCTTGTTCTTCTACTTGAACTACTACTACTACTACTACTTATTCTTGCTCTTCTTCTTCTTCTTCTCCATCTTCCCCTTCTTTGTCTTCTTCTTCTTCATGGTTGTCTTCTTCTTCTTCTTCATCTCCTTCTTCTTCTTCTTCTTATTCTTCTCATTCTTTTTCTTCTTCTTCTTCTTCTACTTCAACTTTGTCTTCTTCCTTTTCATCTTCTTCTTCTTCTTCTTCTTTTTCTTCTTCATTTCAAACTTCTTCTTCTAATGCAAGTCTTCTTCTTTTTCTTCTTCTTCTTCTTCTTCTTCTTCTTCTTCTTCTTTTTCAACTTCTTATCATTGAAGTATTCTTGTTCCTTTTCTTCTTCTTCTTCATCTTCCTATTCTCATTCTTGTTCTTATTTTTCTTCTTCTTTTTCTTCTTATTCATCTACTTTTCCTTCTTCTTCTTGTTGTTCATCATCATCATCATCTTTTTCTTCTTCTTCTCTTTTTCATTATCATCATCTTCTTCTTCTTATTTTTGTTCTTCATCTTCACCCTCTTTCTCTTCCTCTTCTTGCTCTTCTTCTTCCTCTTCTTCTTCTTCTTGTACTTCTTCATCCTCCTCCTCCTCCTCTTCTACTTCTCCTTCTTCTACTTCTTCTTCTTCTTCTTCTTCCTTTTCTTTTTCTTCTTCTTCATCTTCTTCTACTTCTACTTCATCTTCTTCGCCTTCTTCTTCTTCTACTTCTTCTTAACCATAATCTTCGTCTTCTTTCTGTTCTTCTTCTTCTTCCACTACTTCTTCTTCTTCTTCTTCTTCGTCTTCTAGTTCTTCTTGTTCTTCTTCTGCTTCTTCTCGTCTTCTTCTTCTTCTTCTTCTTCGTCTACTTCTTCTTCTTCCTCATCAACTACTTCTTTTCTTTCTTCGTTTACTTCTTCTTCATCTTCTTCATCTTCTACATTTTTCTTCATTTACTTATTCTTTTTCTTCTTCTTCAACTTCTTCTTCTTCTTCTTCTTCTTCTTCTTCTCCTTCGTCTTCTTCCACTTCTTCTTCTTCTTCTTCGTCTCCTTCATCTTATTCTGCTTCTTCATCTCTTCTTCCTCCTTTTCTTCAGCTTCTTTTACCTCTTCCTCTTCTTCTTCTTCTACTTCTTCTTCTTCTTCTTCTTCTTCTTCCTCCTCTTCTTCTTCTTCTTTTTCATTTTATTATTCTTCTTCAACTACTTCTACTTCTTCGGGCTCTTCTTCTTCTTCTTCACCTTTTTCTTCACCATTTTCTTCATCTTTTTTTTTCTTCTTCTTCTTCGGCTTCTACTTCTTCCCCTTCTTCGTCTTCTTCTTTTTCTTCTTCTTCTTCTTCTTCTTCTTCTCATACTTCTTCTTCTTCTTCTTCTTCTTCTTCTTCTTCTACTTCGTCTTCTTCTTCCTCTTCTTCTTCTTCTCATTGAACTCTGCTTTTGTTCTTCTTCTTTTTCTTCATCTTTTTTAACTTATTCTTCTCATTGAAGTATTCTTCTTCTTCTTCTTCTTCTTTTTCTAATACTTCTTGTTCTTCTTGTTCTTCTTCTTCTTCCTATTCTCATTCTTCTTCTTCTTCTACTTCTACTTCTTCTTTTCCTTCTTCTTCTTCTTCTTCTCCTTCTTCTTCATCTTCATCTTTTCCTTCTTCTTCTTCTTTTTGTTCTTCTTCTTCATCCTCTTCCTCTTCGTCTTCATCTTCTTCTTCTTCTTCTTCTTCTTCGTTATTTTCTTTTTCTTCTGCTTCTTTTTTTTTCTTTTTCTTCTTCTTCATGTCTTCTACTCTACTTCATCTTCTTCATCTTCTTATTTTTCAACATTTTCTTCATCATAATCTTCTTCTTCCTTCTCTTCTTTTTCTTCCACTGCTTCGTCTTCTTCTTCATCATCTTCTAGTTCTTCTTTTATTCCTTCTCTTCTTCTTCTTATTCTTCTTATTCTTATTCTTATTCTTATTCTTCTTTGTCTACTTCTTCTTTTTCCTCGTCTACTATTTCTTCTTCTTCCTTCATCGTTTACTTGGCCTTCTTCTTTTTTCCTTTTTGTCATCTTCTCCTTCTTCTTCTTCTTCATCTCCTTCATCTTATTCATCTTCTTCATCTTCTTCTTCTTCTTTTTATTCAACTTCTTCTTCCTCTTCTTCTTCTTCTTCTTCTTCTTCTTCTTTTCTTCTTCTTCTACTTCTTCTTTTCTGCTTCATCTTCTTCTTCTTCTTTTTCTTCTCCTCCTTCTTTTCCTTCTTCTTCTTCTCCATCTTCTTCTTCTTCATCATCTTCTTCTTCTTCCTCTTCTTCTCCTTCTTCTTTTGCTTCTCTCCTTCTTCTTAATTTTCTTATTCTTCTTATTCTTTTGATTCTTTGACTTCTTCTTCTTCTTCTTCTTCTTCATATTCTCCTTCTACTTCTTCTTCTTCTTCTTTTTCTTCTTCTTTTTCTCCTTCTTCTACTTCCCCTTTTCTTCATCATCTTCTTCTTCTTTTTCTTCTTCTTCTTCTTTTCCTTCTTCTAATTGTTATTATTGTTATTATTATTACTATTATTATTGGTTTTGTCATTATTCCTCTTCATCATCCTCATCATCATCTTCTACTTCTACCTCTTCTTCATCTTCTCCTTATTCTTTGTATTTTTCTTCTTCATCCGCTTCTTCCTCTTATTATTCTTCTTGTCCTTCTTCTTCTTCTTCTTCTTCTCCCTCTTTTTCTTCATCTTCGTCTTCTTCTTATTCGACTTCTTTGTCTTCCTCTTCTATGTCTTCTTCTTCTTCTTTTTTCTTCTTCTTCTTCTTCTTCTCCTCCTCCTTCTCCTTCTTCTTCTGCAACTTTTCCTTCTCCTTCTTCTTCTTCTAATTCTTCGACTTCTACTACTTTCTCTCCTTCATCTTCTTCTACTTCTTCTTCTCTTCTTCTTATTATTCTTCTTCTTCTCCTCCTTCTTCTTCTTCTTCATCTTCTTATTTCTCTTCCTCTTCTTCTTCTCCTTCTTCTTCTTCTTCTTCTTCTTCTTCTTCTCCTTCTTTTTCTTCATCTTCTTCTTCTTCTTCTTCTTTTTCTTCTTGTTCTCCTACTTCTTCTTCTTCTTCTTTTACTTCTTCTTCTTCCCCTTCTTTTTCTCCTTCTTCTTCTTCTTCTTCTTCTTCTTCCACTTCTTCTTCTTGATCTTCATCTACTTCTTTTTCCACTTCATCGCCTTCTTCCTCTTCTTCTTCTTCTTCTCCTTCTTCTTCTTCTCCTCCTTCCTCTTCTCCCACACCTTCTTGATTTCTTCATCTTCATCAAAGTCTTCCTCTTTCTCTTCTCCTTTTCTTCTTCTTTGTCTTCTTCTTCTTCTTCTTCCTCTTATTCTTCCACTTTTTCTTCTTCTTCCCCTTCTTTGTCTTCTTCTTCTTCATCATCTTCTTCTTCTTCTTCTTCTTTTTCGATTTCTACTTCTTCTTCTTCTTCTCCTTCTTCTTTTTTGATTTATACTTCTTCTTCTTCTAGTTTGCCTTCTTCTTTTCCTTCATCTTCTGTTTCTTCTACTTCATCTTCATCTTCTTTTTCTTCTTCTTCTCCTTTTTCTTCCTCTTCTTCATTTTCTCATTCTTCGCCTTTTTCTTTTCTTCTTTTTGTTCTTCTTCTTCTTCTTCATCATCTTCTTCTTCATCAACATCTTCTTCTTCTTCTTCATCATCTTCTTCTTCTTCTCCTTCCTCTTCTTTTTCTTCTTCTTGTTCCACTTCTTCTACTCCTTCGTCTCCATTTTCTTCTTCTTCCATGTATTCTTCTTCTTCATCATCATCATCATCATCTTCTTCTTCTTCTTTTTCTTCTTCTTCTTTGTCTTCTTCATCATCATCTTCTCTTTCTTGCACTTCTTCTTCATTTTCCCCAACTTCTACTTCTTCTCATCATCCTCCTCCACCTTCTTCTTCTTCATCTTATTCTTCTTCTTGTCGTCCTCCTTTTTTCTCTTCATCATCATCATCATAAACAACTTCCTTCATTTCTTCTTCTTCTTCTTCTTCTTCTTCTTCTTCTTCGTATTGTTCTTTTTTGTTTTTCTCTTATTCTTCTTCTTTTTCTTCATCTTCATCTTCATCTTCTCCTTCTTCTTGTTATTCTTACTCTTCTTCTTTGTCTTCTTCCTCCTATTCTTCCTCTTCGCTTTCTTCTTCTTCTTTCTCTTCTTCAACTTCTTCTTCTTTTTACTCTTCTTCTTCGTCTTTTCGTTGTTCTTCTTTTTCCTGTTCTACTTCTCCTTCTTATTCTTCTTTGTCTTCCTCTTATTCTTCTTCTTCTTCTTCTTCTTTGTCTTCTCCTTTTTCTTCTTCTTCTTTGTCATCGTCTTTTTCTTCTTTTACTTCTTCTTGTTCAACTTCATCTACTTCTTCTCTTCCTTCTTCTTCTTCTTCTTCTTCTTATTCTTCTTCCTTCTTCTTCTTCTTCTTGAACCTTTTTTTCTACTTCAACCTCCAATTCTTCTTCAACCTCTTCTTCTTCTTCTTTTACTTCTCCTTTTTCTTTGCCTTCCTCTTCTTCTCCATCTTCTTCTTCTCTTTCTTCTCCATCTTTCTCTTCTTTTTCTTCTTAATATTCTCCTTCTTCTTCCTCTGCTTTTTAATCTTCTTATATTACTTCCTCTTCATCATCATCTTCTTCTTCTTCTTCATCTTTTTCTTCTTCTTGTTGTTTTTCTTCTTCTTCTTCTTCTTCTTCTTCTTCTTCTTCTTCGTCTTCTTCTTCTTCTTCTTCTTCTTCTTCCTCCTCTTCTTCTTCTTCTTTTTCTTCTTCTTCTTCTTCTTCGTCTTCTTCTTCTTCATCTTCTTCTTCTTGTTTGTCTTATTCTTCTTCTTCTTCGTCTTCTTCTTCGTCTTCTTCTTCTTGTTCTTCATTGTCTTCTTCTTCTTCTTCGTCTTCTTCATCCTCTTCGTCTTCTTCTTCTTCTTCTTCTTCTTTATTTTCTTCTTCGTCTTCTTCTTCTACTTCTTTTCTTCTTCTTCTTCGTCTTCTTCTTCTTCTTCTTTTTCTTCTTTTTCTTCTTTGTCTTCTTCTTTTTCTTCTTTTTCTTCTTTGTCTTCTTCTT
>JAIUJO010000589.1:40000-42500 GCA_023846275.1 Vanilla planifolia
TCTTCTCATTTTTCTTCTTTTTTTTTCTTCTTCTTCTCATTTTTCTTCTTCTTATTCTTCTTCTTCTTCTTCATTTCTATTATAGCCTTAGTTTATTTCCTTATTTTATCCTTCTAGGAAGTGCTCTTTGTGACGAGTCCAAAATTTTTCAATTTGTAATTTTCAATGCTCTAAGGAATAAATTTTTAATTTATACAGTTCTAGGATAAATTCGTAAAATTTTATGTGGATTTGTAATTTTGTAAATGTCAGCATAGCTGAAGTTCGGTTTGGCGGAAGGTATATTTGCAATTTTAAAGATGTTGGCTACGTTTGGTAAATGTGCAACTTTTAGAATTTTAGCATAGGCCTATCTCTTTGGGTAGAGGATCTATGCGTAAAGAACGAATTTGGAGTGTGTGTTATGCAAATAGACAGTTCTTGAGCCTTCTTGATTTCTTCAACTTTGTCGAAGTCTTCTTCTTTTTCTTCTCCTTCTTCTTCTGTCTTCTTCTTATTCAATCTCTTCTTCTTCTTCTTCTTCCCATTCTTCTTCCTCTTCTTCTTCCCCTTCTTTGTCTTCTTCTTCTTCGTCTTCTTCTTCTTCTTCTTCTTCTCCTTCTTCTTTTTTAATTTCTACTTCTTCTTCTTGTTGTTTGCCTTCTTCTATTCCTTCTTCTTCTATTTCTTCTTCTACTTCATCTTCATCTTCTTTTTCTTCTTCTTCTTCCTCTTCTTTCTCTTCTTCATTTTCTCATTCTTTGCCTTCTTCTTCTTCTTCTTTATGTTCTTCTTCTTCTTCTTCGTCATCTTCTTCTTCTTCTTCTACATCTTCTTCTTCTTCTTCTTCATCTTCTTCTTCTCCTTCTTCTTCTTTTTCTTCTTCTTCTTGTTCCTCTTCTTCTCCTCCTTCTTCTCCTTTTCTTCTTCTTCAATGTATTCTTCTTCGTCATCATCTTCATCATCATCTTCTTCTCATTCTTCTTCTTCCTCTTCTTCTTCTTCGTCTTCTTCATCTTCATCTTCTCTTTCTTGCACTTCTTCTTCATCTTCTCCTACTTCTACTTCTTCTCATCCTCCTCCTCCACCTTCTTCTTCTTCTTCTCATCCTCCTTCTTTCTCTTCATCATCATCATCATAAACAACTTCCTTCATTTCTTCTTCTTCTTCGTATTGTTCTTCTACGTGTTTCTCTTATTCTTCGTTTTCTCCTTCTTCATCTTCATCTTCTCCTTCTTTTTGTTATTCTTACACTTTTTCTTTGTCTTCTTCCTCCTATTCTTCCTCTTCTCTTTCTTCTTCTTCTTTCTCTTCATCATCTTCTTCTTCTTTTTCCTCTTCTTCTTCGTCTTTTCCATGTTCTTCTTTTTCTCTTCTACTTCTCCTTCTAACTCTTCTTTGTCTTCCTCTTGTTCTTCTTCTTTGTCTTCTTCATTTTCTTCTTCTTCTTCTTTGTCATCATCTTTTTCTTCTTTTACTTCTTCTTCTTTTTCAACTTCATCTACTTCTTCTTTTCCTTCTTCTTCTTCTTCTTCTTCTTCTTCCTTCTTCTTCTTCTTCTTCCTTCTTCTTCTTCTTCTTCAACATCTTTTTCTACTTCAACCTCTCCTTCTTCTTCAACCTCTCTTCTTCTTCTTCTTCTCCTTCTCTTCTTTCTTCATCTTCTTCTTCTTCTTCTTCGTTTTTATCATCTTCTTTTTCTTCTTCTTCTATCTATTCTTCCTCTTCTTCTTCTTATTGTTGTTCTTTGTCATCATCACCATCATCTTCTTCTTCTTCGTCTTTTTCTTTTTCCTCTTCTTCTTCTACTTCTTCTTGTTTTGCTTCTTCTTCTTCTTCTTCTTCAACTTCTTCTCCTTCCTCTTCTTCTTCATCTTCTTTTTTCGCATCTTTTTCTTCTTCTTGTTGTTCCTTTACTTCTTATACTTCTTCTGCATCTTTTTCTTCATCTTAACCTCCTACATCAACTTCATCTTGTTCTTCTTCTTCTTGTTATTCTTATTCTTACTCTTGTTCTTGTTCTTATTCTTCTTCATGTTCTTCTTCTTCTTCATCTTCTTCTTCTTCCTCGTCGTCTTCTTCTTCTTCTTCTTCTTCCACTACTCATTCTTCTTCTTCTTCTTCTTCATCTCCTTCTTTTTCTTCCTCTTCATCATCTTTTGGTTCTTCTTTTTCTTATTACTATTCTTCGCCTTCTTCTTCTTCTTCCTCTACTACTTGGTCTTCTTCATTATCATCATCATCATCTTCTTCTTCTATTCTTCTTCTATTACTTCTTCTTCTTCCTCTTCTTCTTCTTCTCTTTCTTCTTATTCTTTTTCTTTATTTATGTCTTTTTCTACTTCCTCTTCTTCATCGTTTTCTTCTTCTTCTTCTTATTCTTCCTCTTCTTCTACATCTTATTCTTAATAAACTTTTTTCTTCTTCTTCTTCTTCTTCTTCCTTCTCCTTCTTCAACTTCTTCTTCTTCTTTATCATCTTTTTCTTGTTTTTATTCTTCTTCTTCTTCTTCTTCTTCTAC
>JAIUJO010000589.1:45000-55000 GCA_023846275.1 Vanilla planifolia
AAGAATTCCGTAAGTGCGAGATTTTTGACAGTCGTCGTCGTGCTCTCAGAAGATTTTTCGTAAGGTCCGTAAGGTGTCAGTGATGGTCAGCGAGGATTCCGTGAGTTCTGGCGTGCGAAAGTGACGATCGACGAGGATTTTTTAGTAACGACATCAAGAAGAGGTAGATAAATTTCTCACCCTGTGATTTAGCATATTAACATATATTTTTAAATGGTTTTCTTACTATATCACATGGTGTTTTGGTTGTTAATGTTTATTTCAATTCCATAAAAAATAAAAAAAATGAAGTATGGTAAAGAAAGAAACAATTAGGAACAAAATTATCTTTTGATATGGCTCAATTATCTTGATTAATGTTTGAAAAAATGATAGTAAGAAAAAAGGATTCAAGAGAACATTATCCTCACCACTAGGTCCAGCATGTGGGATCACAGGTTATCGACCTTCGGATTAGATATTTACCTCGTGTTATGTGCTAGGTTGGATACTAGCTGGATGTCATTTCTTGGTGATGATTAGATCCATAGAAGATAATGCATCCAAGGGAATCAGGCCTGGTAATAACACAGCTATAATAAAAAATAATAAGAAACTGATATTTCTTTTGGTTTTTCATCTAGATTTATATATGACATCTTGTATGGTCTTAGTTTTATGCATCTGATTCATCTTCACTGTTCATGGTACATCATTTTATTTACATGATCAATTATTATTGATTTATCTATTAAGATCTGTAAAAATCTCGTTAGTGCTTACATCATAGGTCACGCATCCCATAAATCCACTACACTGAGAGCTGAGAAAGTTGATAATATAGGAGAGCCCTTTTCACTAGATGTATAAGAGAGAAGAGATTTTTGTGTGAGCAAACTTTTAAAACATATTTTGTTTATATTTTTGGATTTTAAGTCACTGTGTAAATATTTTAGTTCATTTCCATGATTTGTTCTTGAAATGGGTTCAAATAGGAGTTGGGGTTTACCTCACCGTCAGGTCTCTACCTTGGGTTTTTGTTCCTTATCCTCACTCAATGTTGTAATAGCGAAAAATCTCTGAAGTTTTGTTTACCTAATGGTACTTGTTTGAGGTGGGGGCTTGACAATTTGGCATTAGAGCTTTGGTTCATAAATAAGTGGGAAATAAGAGTGAGGATACTAGCACAGCATATGCATTGCAACTATAGTGTTACTTTTTGCTAAGACGTTAGTTGTCAAATATCTTATGTGGTTTTATAGGATTGCAATATACTCCAAACCAAGGAAATTCCTAAATCTAAAAATATAGATAAGGGTAAAGAAAAAGAGCAGCAAAGAGATACAAAATAAGAATTAGCAAAATCTTAGTCTCTTTGTTGTGATCAATTGGAAGTACTGGTAGCCATTGAGGAGAGGCATCTATCGACTTGACCAATTTCAGCAAATGCGTCCCCCTTCTTTTGCTAGGGATGAGGATCTTATGATTGTTAAAAACTAGATAGAGCAAATGAATATTATCTTTCTCTTGCCCAGATTACAAAAAGGTGGCCTTGGTAGTTTTGGTACTAAAAGATGCTATCAGACTATGGGTTAAGCTGACCAATGAAAGAAATCTCCTGGGAAGAATTCACAAAAGAATTTGAGCAATGGTATATGCCCCTTTCAATCAAAGCCAAAATGAGGGAGGAGTTGAATAATCTTAGGCAAGGTAATATGTCAATTACCACGTATGAAATCAAATTCTCCCACCTGGCTAAATATGTGCCTCATTTAGTAACACCCAAAGAACTACGATGCTACATGTTTTGACGAGGCCTAGGGGATGAAATTTAGGCAATTTTAGTAGTAGTCCGATCAACAAACTATGTGGAGTTATTGGAGCATGCCCACACGGTTTAGTTTGAACTCAGGTTGTTGGCTGTTAGTAAAGAAGAAGAGAACAAAAGATTTGATTCTCTAGAGTCACAATTTTGATTCACAGGAAAAAGAGATTGTCCTGGTTTTTTAAGAGGAGAACTTCTACTTATTCAAGATGTACTAGGTTCAAACCATATGAATCGAGCACTACCAGAGTTAGTTTGAGTTCAAATGGAACGAGTAGATGTAGGAAATATGAAAAATGACATAAAAGAGAATGTAGATCAGAGTCTATCAGACCAATCAGATGCTACCTATGCAAAGAAATAGGACATATTATTAGATCAGGGTTTCCCCTTATCCCCATACTTGTTCACCTTGGTATCAGAATTTTTCTCTATGTTGGCATAAGTTTGTGTCTACTATTAAGAAGATGCTCCATAAGTTTAGTAAGCTCATTGGGCTCAATGTTAATCATGAGAAATCTAGAATTTTCTTCAGTAGAGGTATGAAGAAGAGAAGGATGATACTTGTGTCCTCTAAGCTTGGTATCCCAAGGGGAAATACACTCTCCTATTTGGGTATTCTTATTTCAGCCAAGCTATTTAAGAAAGTGGATTTCAATTTTTTGATTCAGAGAATTGAGTATCAGGTTGTTAAATAATGGGTGCGCCCCCTCTTCTTGGCTGGTAGGATACTATTGATCAAGGCTGTATTGAGTCGTTCCCTAATTTTGTGATAAGTCATTGTGTGGCTCCACGTGGGGGGTGGTGTAGATGGAGCAATTAATGAGGAGATTCTTATGGTGTGGCATGAGAATGACTCATGCTATCCATGATGCAGATTAGGACACTGTGACGCTCCCAAAGGATATGGGAGACCTTGGCTTACTTGATCTCAAGATCTGGCATCATGTATTGGTCATGAAGCATTGTAAAAGACTTTTACAATGTGAGGACATCCTTTGGGTAGATATCATGAAGAGAAAGTACTCTTTGGGCAAAAACCCTTACAAGGTCCCTAGGACTCTCATGCATGTAGGCTCTTGCTGGAGCCTTCCCAAATGCTCTAAGGGGTTTCATTTGGAGGATGGTAGATGGAATGTGCACTGATTTCTATGAAGATAATTGGATGGGATTCCTACCAATGAAATGGTGGCCTACATTTATTAACATGGAGGCATCATGGCCAAAGTACGTGGGGGAGCGCATGTTGGGGACAAGGAAGTGGGACAGGCATTCCATTGCTTGCTGGGTGAACCCCTTGTTGGAGGACAGAGTCCTGTACTTTCATGGGGTCACAATTATAGGAATGATGAGCTTCTTTAGGTGCATATCGAATCCCCTAAGGTCTCTTCTACCAAGTTCTACCAGGCTCTCATCGCTTCTAGGAAAGCTGATAATGCTTGGGCTACTCCAACGTCTGGTGATCACCTTACTTGGATATGGAAACTAAAAGTCATGCCCTGGGTCCATACTTTCCTATGGCCAGTGGCTAGAAATCTTGTTCCTACAACGAATTGGCTCACAAGAAGACATTTGACTGACTGTAGCAATTGTAGTTGGGGCTGTGATGTGGTTGAGACACTGCAGCACGCATTGTGGGACTGTGCTACGGCAACAGTATCTGGGAGGACCCTATGTTGTGCGCCTCTACTAAGGCATTATGCATCTGCTACGGTGTGTGCACGCGGGCGTGCATTGGGTTCCACTTTCTGGAGCACTTCCTCTCCCACGTCATGCAACCTGGCACGGTGCCCGATATCTCCGCAGCTCATTTGGCCATTGGGCTTCTACCTTGTTCCATATTTGGGAGAATAGAAATTGTTGGGTGCATAAGGAGACCACCTTTAATAATATCATGCTAATTCAAAGGATCAAATTGGAAAGCACTACCAATATAAAGCTCATTAATCATCATCCTTCTACGTCCAATGGGAAGTTCAACCCCTTGGGGCCCCTAGTAACCAATATTTGGCTTCCCCCTCCAACGGGCTGGATTATGATCAATTGTGACACTGTGGTGAAGAATGAGATGGTTGGTATTGGCCTTGTTGTCTTTGGCCATCAGGGGAGGCCCATGCACGTTCTGGGGAAAGGATTCATTTCACAAGCAAGTGATGCTTCTAAGCTTCAGGTTATCATGGATGCCATGGTCTTTATCATGACAAAACTCAAGGATTACCCTATTGTTGAGATCCAAACTAACTCTACCTATGCATTACATGAGGGGATGCAATGGTTTCGTTATCCTTTGGAGGGTGGAACTATTTCTAATGCTCTCTACTATGTGAGGAAGTTGCCAGCTTTTCGCTTCACACATGTTCTGAGGGAAGGCAATGCCCCTCTAGATTGGGTCATAAAAAATGCATGTTCATCTAATATGTTATGAGAAAGGGGAATGCCCTTGCCCAAGCCTTTACTTAAGCTCATGTTAGCTGACTTTGTATTTAAACCCCCATAGTGGGCTCCTTTTTGTAGGCTTTGGCCACTTTTGAGTCAAAGAAATCACATATCATCTAGGTAAAGCAAATATGGTGACAGATGCTCTCAATAGGAAAGTTAATGTTAATAGCTTATTAACTATCCCAGAAGAAAAACAATTGATCTTTGAGATGGACAAGTTACAACAAAAATCTAAAATATGATAAAATACAAAGTTACTGGCTCACCTATCTGTAAGGCTAGATTGGTTGATGTCTATTAAAGAAGACCAAGCTGATGGTCTAGAACTATAAAAGATAATCCAAAGGGTCCACAAATGATGAGAATCTGAGTTTAAATTGGATCAGGAAGTATACTTTAATTTTAAAATAGACTATGTATACCATCACATCAATAACTCAGAGAATTACTATTAAATGAAGCTCACAACTCACACTATTCCATCCACCCAAGAAGGAATAAAATATATCAAGAGCTAAGACAATAATACTGGTGGCTAGGGTTGAAGAAAGATGTGGCTAATTGGGTTCAAATGTGTTTAATTTTCAGCAAGTCAAAGGAGAACACCAAAAGTTTGAAGGATTACTATAGTCATTGTAGGCACCATAATGGATATGGAGAAAGTTGTAATGGATTTTGTAGTTGGATTACCAAGACGACATGTAGGTTATGATGCAATTTGGGTAATTATGGATAGCCTAACAAAAACTGCTCATTTTCTTACTATAAAGATGACTTATTCTAATATAAACTTAGCTTAAGAATATGCAAAGTAAATTATCAGGTTGTATAGAATAACAAAAATTATTATCTCTAATAGAGATCCTAAATTTACTTCTTAATTTTGAAAGAGTATACATCAAACTATTGGTACAAGTTTAAGGTTCAGTATTACCTTCCATTCTCAAACAGATGGTTAATTAGAAACACCTATAAAAACCTTAGAAGATTTATTACAACTTTGTATTTTAGATTTTGGACGAGATTGGGAAAGTCACCTGCCTCTGGTAGAATTTTCTTATAATAATAGTTAATAGTGCAGCATCAGAATGGCTCCATGTGAAGTACATTATGGTAGAAATATCAATCATCAGTATACTGGAGTGAAGGGAAGGAAAGAAGTTTACCTGGTTAATGATTGTGGATTTATCTACCAAGATCTATAAAAATCTCATTAGTTCTTACACCACAGGTCATGCATCCCATGTATCCATTACACCGAGAGCTGGTAAAGTTGCTAATAAAGGAGAGACCTTTTCATTAGATGTTTGAGAGAGAGGAGGTTTTTGTGTGAGTAAACTTTTAAAAATATTTTTTGTTTATATTTTGTGATTTTAAGTCATTATGCAAATAATTTAGTTCAGTTCCATTGTTTGTTTTTCAAATAGGTTCGAATAGATGTTAGGGTTTGTCTCATTATCGGGTCCCCACCCTAGGTTTTTGTTCCTTGTCCTCACTCGATGCTGTAGCAGCGAAAAGTCTCTTATGTTTTCTTTATCTGGTGGTACTTTTTTGAGGTGCGAGGCTTCATAATTTCCTTCTTCTTCTTCTTCTTCTTTTAATTCTTCTTCTTCTTTTCCTTATTCCACTTCTTCCACTTTTTTTCCTCTTTTTTTTCTCTTCTTCTTCCTCTCCTTCTTCAACTTCTTCTTCATCCTCTTCTTCTTCTTCTTCTCATTTTTCTTCCTCTTCTTCTTCTTCTACTTTTCCATCTCCTTCTTCTTCCTCTTATTCTTCTTCTTCTTCTTCTTCATCTTCCTCCTCCTCTTCTTCTTCTTCTTCTTCTTCCTCTTCATCTTCCTCTTCCCCTTAATCATCTACTTCTTCCCCTTCCTCTTCTTTTTCTTCTTCTTCCTCTTCTTCATCTTCTTCTTCTTTTTCTTCTTCTTCTTCTTCATCTTTTTTTCTTCTTCTTCTCCTTCCTCATGATCATCTTCCTCTACTTCTTATTCTTATTCTTCTTCTTCTTCTTCTTCTTCCACTTCTTCTTTTTCCTCCACTTCATCATCATCTTCCTCTTCTTCTTCTTCTTCTAATTCTTTTTCTTCTTCTACTTCCTCCTCCTCAACTTCTTCTTCCTCCTCTTCTTCCTCTTCTTCTTCTTCTTCTTCTTATTCTTCTTTCACTTCTCCTTCTCCTTCTTCTTCTTCCTCATCCTCTCCTTCTTCTTCATCTTCTTCTTCTTCTTTTACTACTTCTTCATATTCTTCTTCTCCTTCTCCTTCAACTTCTTCTTCCCCTTCTTCTTCTTCATCATCTTCTTCTTCTTCATACTCTTCTTCCTCTTCATCTTCTTCTTCTTTTTCATCTTCTTTTTCCCCTTCTTCTTCTTCATCCACTTCTCCTTCCTGTTCTTTTGCTTCCTCCTCCTTCAATTCTTTATCCTCTTCCTCTACTTACTCTTCTTCTTCTTCTTCCTCCACTTCCTCTTATTCTTCCTCTTCTTCTTCTTCTTCTTCTTCTTCTTCTTCTTCTTCAGCTTCTTATTTTCCTTCTTTTTCTTCTTCCTTTTCTTCTTCTACTTCTTCTTCCTCTTCTTCTTCTCTTTAGAGTTCTTCTTCTTCTTCTTCTACTACTTGTTTCTCTTGTTCTTCTTTTTTGCCCACTTCTTTTACTTCTTCTTCTTCTTCTTTTTGTTCCTTTTCTACTTCTTCTTCTTCTTCCACTTCTTCTTCTTCTTTTTCCTCTTCTTCCTCTTCTTCTTCTTCTTCCTCTTCCTCCTACTCTACTTCCTATTCTTCTTCCTCTTCTTCCTCTTCTTCTTTTTCTTCTTCTTCTTCTTCTTCCTCTTCTTCATCTTCTTCTTCTTCCTCTTCATCATCTTCTTCTTCTTCTTCATCTTTTTATTCTTCTACTTCTCCTTCTTCTTCCTCTTCTTCTTCCTCTTCCTCTTCTTAGTCTTCATCTTCATCTTCTTCTTCATTTTAATCTTCTTCTTCCCCTTCTTCTTCCTCCTCTTCTTCTTCTTCTTCTTCGTCCTCCTCCTCCTCTTCTTCTTCTTCATCTTCTTCTAAATCTTCTTCTTCTTTTTCTTCTTCCTCTTCTTCTTCTTCTTCTACTACTTTTCGTTCTCCTTTTTCTTCTTCTTGTTCTTCTTCCTCTTCTTCCTCTTCTCTTTCTTTCTCTTTTTCTTCTTTTTTTCTTCTTGTTTCTCGTATTCTTCTTTGTCGCCCTCTTCTTCTTCTTCTTTGTACTTTTCTTCCTCTCCTTCTTCTTCTTCTTCTTTTCTTCCTCTTCACATTCTACTTCTTGTCCTTCTTCTCTTTCTTCTTCTTCTTCTTCTTCTTCACCATCACAATCTTATAATACTTCTTCTTCTTCTTTTTCCACTTCTATTTCTTCTTGCACTTCTTCTTCTTCTTCTTCTTCTTCTTCCTCTTCTTCTTCTTGTTTTTCTTCTTCTTCATATTCTTCTTCTTCTTTTTCTTCTCCTTCTTGCTCTTCTTCTTCTTTTTCTTCTCCTTCTTTTTCATGTTGTTGTTCTTCTTCTTCCTCCCCTTCTTCTTCATCTTATTCTTCTATTTCATCTTCTTCTTCCTCTTCTTCTTCTTCTTCTTCAACTTCTTCTTTTGCTTCCTCCAACTCGCCCTTTTCTTCTTCTTCCTCTACTTCTTCTTTTTCTTCTTCTTCCTGTTCTCCTTCTTCTATTACTTCTTCGGCTTCTTGTTCTGCATCTTCTTTTTTCCTTGCTTCTTCTTCTTCTTTGCATTCTTCCTGTTCTTCTTTTTCTTCTTCTTCTTCTTCTTCTGTTTCTCTTATTCTACTTGTTTCCCCCCTTCTTCTACTTCTTCTCCTACTTTTTGTTCCTCTTCTACTTCTTCTTCTCCCTCTTCTTCTTCTTCTTTTTCTTCTTCTTCTTCTTCTTCTTCCTTTTCTTCGTCTTCTTCCTCCATTTCTTTTTCCTCTTCCTCTTCTTCTTCTTGTTCTTCTTGTTCTTCTTCTTCCTCTTCTTTGTCTTCTTCTTCTTCCTCTTCCTCTTCTTCATCATCTTCTTCTTCTTATTCTTCCACTTCTTCTTCTTCTTTTTGTTCTTCTTCTTCTTCTTAATCTACTTCTTCTTCCCCTTCTTCTTTATCTTCTTCTTCCTTTTCATCTTCTTCTTCCTCCTCCTCTTCTTCTTCTTCTTCCTATTCTTCTTCTTCTTCTTCTTCTTCTTCTTCTTCTTCCTCTTCTTCTTCTTCTTTTTCTTCTGCTACTGCTTCTTTTGGTTATCCTTTTTCTTCTTCTTCTTCTTCTTCTATTTCTTCTTCTTCTTCTTCTTCTTCTATTTCTTCTTCTTCTTCTTCTTCTTCTTCTTCTTCTTCTTCCTCCTCCTCCTCCTCTTCTCTTGCTTCCTCTTTTTCTTCTTCTTCTTCTTCTTCTTTTTACAATTCTTCTTCTCCTTCTTCTTCTACTTCTTCTTCTCCTTCTTCTTTTTCTTCCTCTTCCTCTTCCTCTTCTTCTTCTTCATCTTCCTCTTCCTCTTCAACCTCTTATTCTTCTTCTTCTTCTCCTCTTCTTCCTCCTCTTCTTCTTCTTCTTCCTCCCCCTCTTCTTCCTCTTCTTCTCTTATTCTCCTTCTTCTCCTTCTTCTACTTCTTCTCCTTCTTCTATTTCTTCTCCTTCTTCTCCTTCTTCTCTTTCTTCTCTTACTTCTTCTTCCTCTTCTTCTTCTTCTTCTTCTTCTTCTTCTTCTTTGTCTTCTTCTTCTTCTTCATCTTCTTCTTCTTCATTGTCTTCTTATTCTTCTTCTTCTTCTTCTTTTACGACTTCTTTTTCTTCTTCTAGTAATTCATCTTCTTCTTCTCCTTCTTCTTTTTCTTCTTGTTCTTCTCCTTCTTCTTCATCTCCTTCCTCATCTTTTCCTTCTTCTTCTCCTCCTTCTCTTCCTTGTACTTATCTTTCATCTTCTTCTCCACCTTCTTCTTCTTCTCTTTCTTCTTCTTCTACTTCTTTTTCCTCTTCGTCTTCTTCTTCTTCTTCTTCATCATCTTCTTCTTCTAGTACTACTACTTCTTCTTCTTCTTCTTCTTCTTCCCCTCTTCTGCTTCTTCTTCTTCTTCTTCCTCCTCCTCCTCTTCCTCTCCTTCTTCTTCTTCTTCTTCTTCTTCTTCCTCTTCCTCTTCTTCTTCTACTTCTTCTTCTTCTCTTCTTCTTGTACTTCTTCTACTTCTTCTCCTACTTCTTCTTTTCTAATTATTATTATTATTATTCATCTCCTTCTTCGTCTTCATCTTGTTTTTCTTTTTCATCTTCTTCTTGTTCTTCTTCATCACCTTCTTCTTCCTCTTCTTCTTCTTCTTCTTCTTCTTCTTCTTCTTCCTCTTCCTATTCTTTGTCTTCCTCTTACTCTTCCTCTTCTGCTTCTTCATCTTCTGCTTCTTCCTCTTCTTCGTAATAATCATCTTATTCTACTTCTTCTTCTTCTTCTTCTTCTTCTCATTCTCCTAGTTCCTCTTCTATTCTTCTCCTTCATTTTCTACTTCTTCTTCTTCTTCCTCCTCTTCTTTTCCTTCTTCTTCTTCTTCTTCTTCTTCTTTTTCCTCATTTTCTCCTTCTTCCTCTTATTTTTCCTCTTCTTCATCCTCTTTTTTTTGTTTGTCTTCTTCTTTCTCCTCCTCCCATTCTTCTGCTTCTTCCTCTTTTTTCACGTCTTTTTTTTTTCTTCTTCTTCTTCTTCTTCTTCTTCTTCTTCTTCTTCTTCTACTTCTTCTCCTTCTTCTTGAATTTCTTCTTTTT
>JAIUJO010000589.1:60000-65000 GCA_023846275.1 Vanilla planifolia
TTTTTTTTCTTGTTCTTCTTCTCCCTCTTCTTCGTCTTCTTCTTCTTCTTCTTCTTCTTCTTCCTCCTCCTCTTCTTATTCTTCTTCTTCCTCTCATTCTTTATCCTCTTTTACTTTTTCTTCTTCTTCATCTTCTTCTTCTTCTTAATCTTCTTGTTCTTCATCATCTCCTTGTTCTTCTTCTTCTTCTTCTTCTTCTTCTTCTCCTCCTTCTCCTCGTCCTTCCCCTTCTCTTTCTCCTTCTCCTTCTTTTCCTTCTCCTTCTCCTTCTCCTTCTTCTCCTTCTTCTTCCCCTTCATCTTCTCCTCCTTCTCCTTCTTCTTATCCTTCTTCTTCTTCTTCTTCCCCTCCTTCTTCTTCTTCTTTTTCTCCTTCTTCTTCTTCTTCTTTTTCTAATATTATTATTATTAATCTTCTTCTTCATCTTCTTCTTGTTTTTCTTCTTCATCTTCATGATATTCTTCTTCCTCTTCCTTATCGTCTTCTACTTCCTCTTCTTTGTATTCTTCTTTTACTTCTTCTTCTTCTTCTTCTTCTTCCTCTTCTTGCTCTTCGTTTCCTCATCCTCTTCCTCTTCTTCTTCTACTTCCTCTTCTTCTTAGTCATCTTCTTCTTATTATTCTTCTTCTTCGCATTCTTCTTCTTCCCCTTAAACTTCTTCTCCTTCTCCTTCTTTTTCTTCTTCTTCTCATTCTTCTTCTTCTTCGTCTTCTTCTTCTTCTTCTTCCTCTTCCTCTTCTTCATTTTTCTTCTACTTCTTCCTCATCCACTTCTCCTTATTCTCTTTCTTCTTCTTCTTCTTATTCTTCTTCTTCCTCTTCATCTTCCTCCTCTTCTTCTTTCTCTTCTTCTTCTTCCTCTTCTTCTTCTTCTTCTTCTTCTTCTTCATCCTCTTCCTCTTATTTTTCTTCTTCTTCTTCCCCTTCTTCTTCTTCTTCTTCTTCTCCATCTCCTTCTTCTTCTTCGTCTCCTCCTTCTCCTTCTTCTCTGTCTTCTTCTTCTTCTTCTCCATCTCCTTTTCCTTTTCCTTCTCCTACTTCTCCTTCTCCTTCACCATCTCTTCTGTCTCCTTCTCCTCCTCCTTCTTCTACCACTCCTTCTTCTTCTTCTTCTCCTTCTCCTTCTCCTTCTTCTCCTTCTTCTTCTTCTTCTTCTTCTCCTTCTTCTTCTTCTTCTTCCACTTCTTCTTGTTCTACTTCTTCTTCTTCTTCTTCTTCTTCTTCCTTACCTTCTTGTTCATCTTCTTCCTTTTCTTCTTCTTCAACTCCTCCTTTTTCTCCTTTTCTTTCTTCTTCTTCTTTTCCTCTCCTTCTTCTTCTTCTTCTTCCTCTTCTTCTTTCTCATTTAGATCTTATACTTCTTCATCTTCGTCTTCTTCTGCTTCTTCTTTAACTTTTTCTATTTCTTCTCCTCCTCCTCCTTTTTTTCATCTTCTTCACTTTCCTCCTCTTCTCCATCTTCTTCTTCTCATTTTTATTCTTCTTATTCTTTTTCTTCTTCTTCTTCTTCAACTTCTTCATCTTCATCTTCTTCTTCTTCTCATTTTTCCTCTTCTTGTTCTTCTTCTTCATCATCTTCTTCTTCTTCTTCTTCTTCTACTTCTTCCTCTTCTTCCCATACTTCTTTTTCTTTTTCATCATCATCATCTTTTCTTCTTCTACTTCTATTTCTCCATCTTCTTCTTGTTCTTCTCCTCCTTCCTCCACTTCTTTTTCTTCTTCTTCTTCCACTTCTGCTCCTTCTTCTTCTTCTTCTTCCTCTTCTTCTTCCTTTTCCTCCTTCTTCTTCAGGTTTCTTTTCTTCCTCTTCTTATTGTTCTTCTTCTTCTTCTTCAACCTCTTCTTATCCTCCTTCTTCTTCTTCTTCATTTTCTTCTTCTTCTTCCTCTTCTATTTCTTCTTTATCTTTTTCTTCTTCTTCAACTTTTTTTCTTCTTCTTCTTCTTATTTTCTTCATCATCTTCTACTTCTTCTTATGTTCTTTTCTACTTCTTCTTCTTCTACTACTACTACTACTACTTTTTGTTCTTCTTCATCATCATCATGATCATCATTATAATCCTCTTCTTCTTCTTCATCTTCTTCTTCTTCTTCCACTTCTTCTTCTTATACTTCTTCCTCTTCTTCTTCTACTTGTTCTTGATCTTCTTCTTCTTCTTCTTCAAATTCTTCTTCTAATTTCTCTTCCTCTTCTTCTTCTTCTTCATCATCATCATCATCTTCTTCTTCTACTTCTTCTCCTCCTTCTTCTGCTTCCTCTTCTTCTGTTTCTTCTTCTTCTTCTTCTTCTTCTTCTTCTTCTTCTTCTTCTTCTTCTTCTTCCACTTCTTCATATTCTTCCTCCTCTTCTTCTTCTTCATCATATCCTTCTACTTTTTCTTTTTGTCACACTTTTTCTTCTTCTTCTTCTTCTTCTTCTTCTTCTACTTCTTCTCCTTTTTCATCACCATCCTCATCATCATCATCATCTTCTTCTTCTTCTTCTCTTACTTCTTTTTTTTCTTCATCTCCTTAATCCTCTTCTTCTTCTTCTTATTTATCTTCTTCTTTTCCTCCTTTCTCTTCTTCTTCTTCCCTTTCTTCTTCTTCTTTTTCTTCGCCTTCTTCTTCCTCCTCGTTTTCTCCTTCTTCTTCCTCTTCTTCTTCATTTTTCTTTTCTTCCTCTTCTTCTTCTTCTTCTACTTCTCCTCCTCCTCCTTCTTTTACTACTTTTTCTTCTTCTACTTCTTCTTATTCTTCTTATTCATTTTCTTCATCTTCTTCTTCTTCTTCTTTTTCTTCCTCTTCTTCTTCTTCTTCTTCTTCTTTTCTTTTTCTTCTTCTTCTTCTTTCTTTTTTCTTCTTCTTCTTCTCCCTCTCGTTTTTCTTCTCCCTCTTCCTCTTCTTCCTCTACTTTTTGTTCTTTTTCTTCGTCATCTTCATCGTCATCATCATCATCATCTTCTTCTTCTTCTTCATCATCATCATCATCTTCTTCTTCTTCCACTTCTTCTTCTTCTTCTACTTTTTCCTCTTCTTCTTATAATTATTCTTCTTTTTCTTCTTATTCTTCTTCGACTTCTTCTTTCTCCACCTCATCTTCTTCTTTATCTTCTTCTTCTTTTTCGTCTTCTTCATCCACTACTTCTTCTTTTTCTTCTTATTCTTCTTCTTCTTCTTCTTCTTCCTTTTCTTCTTCTTTAGATTTTTTTCTCCTTCTACCTCTGATGCAACTTTTTCTTCTCCTTCTTTTTCTTCTTCTTATACTTCTTCTACTTCTTCGTCTTCTTCTTCTTCTTCCACTTCTTCTTCTCCTTCTTCTTCTTCCTCTTATTCTTCTTCATCTTCTTTTGGTTCTTCTTCTTCTTCTTCTTCTACTACTACTACTTCTTCTTCTTCTTCTTCTTCTTCTTCTTCTTCTTCTTCTTCTTCTTCTGTTTCTTCATCATCCTCTTCTTCTTCTTCTACTGCTTCTTCTTCTTCTTCTACTTCTTCTTAATCTTCTTCTCCTTCTTCTCTTTCTTCTCCTACTTCTTATTCTTCTTCTTCTACATCTTGTTCAACTTCTTTTTCTTAATCTTCTTCTTTTTATTATTATTCTTCTTCTAATTCTTCTTCTTCTTCTAATTCGTCTTCTTCTTCTTCTTCTTCTTCTTCGTCTTCTTCTTCTTCGTCATGTTTTTCTTCTACTTCTTCATCTCCTTCTTCTTCATCTTCTTCTTCTCCTCCTTCTTCATCTCCTTCTTCATCTTTTCCTTCTTCTTCTCCTCCTTTTCTTTTTCCTTCTTATCTTTCTTCTTCTTCTTCTCCTTCTTCTCTTCCACCTTCTTCTTCTTCTTCTCTTTCTTCTTCTACTTCTTCTGCTTCTTCTTCTTCTTCTTCTCCTCCTCCTTCTTCTTGTTCTTCAACATCCTCTTCTTCTTCTACTACTACTACTTCTTCTTCTTCTTCTTCTTCTTCCTCATCTTCTTCTTCGTTTTCTTCTTCTTCTTCCTCTTCTTATTCTTCCTCTTCTTCTTCTTCTTCTTCTTCTTCTTCTTCTTCTTCTTCTTCTTCTTCTTCTTTTTCTTCTACTTCTTCATCGCCTTCTTCTTCCTCTTCTTCTTCTTCTTCTCTTCTTTTTTTTTTCCTCTTCTTGTTCTTCGTCTTCCTCTTCCTCCTACTCTTCTGCTTCTTCTACATCTTCCTCTTCTTTGTCATCATCATCTTCTTTTACTTCTTCTTCCTTTTCTTCTTCTTTTTCTCATTGTCCTACTTCCCCTTATACTTCTTCTCCTTCTTTTTCTACTTCTTCCTCTTCTTGTTATTGTTCTCCTTCTTCTTCTTCTACTTCTTCTTCCTCTTCTTTTTCTTCTTCTTTTTCCTCTTTTTCTTCTTCTTCCTCTTATTTTTCACCTTCTTCATCCTCTCCTTTTTGTTCTTCTTCTTCTTCCTCTTCTTCTTCTTTCTCCTCCACTTCTACTTCTTCTTCCTCTTTTTTTGCTTCTTTTTTTCTTCTTCTACTACTACTACTACTACTTCTTCTGCTTCTACATCTTCTTCTCCTTCATCTTTTTCTTCAAAAACTTCTTCTTCATTTTCTTCTTCTTCTTCTTCTTCTTGTTCTTCTTCCTCCTCTTCTTCTTTTTCTTCTTCATTTTCTTCTTCTTCTTCTTCTTCTTCTTCTTCTTCTTCTTCTTCCACTTCTTCTTCTTCTTCTTCAGCATTATCTTCTTCTCCTTCTACTTTCAATTCTTCTTCTTAATCCTCTTCTTCTTCTTCTACTTCTTCTTCCTTATCCACTTCTTCTTGTACTTCTTCTACTTCTTCTTGCACTTCTTCTTCTTCCTCCTCCTTTTCTTCTTCTTGTTCTTCTTATTATTGTTCTTTTTCTTCTTCATCTTCTTCTTCTGGTTGTTCCTCGCCCACTCTTTCTTCTTCTTCTTCTTTTACTTTTTCTTCCACTTCTACTTCTTTTACTTCCCTTTCTTCTCCTTCATCTTCTTCTTGCTCTCCTTTTTCTTTTTCTTCTTCTTCTTCTTC
>JAIUJO010000589.1:75000-77500 GCA_023846275.1 Vanilla planifolia
AAGGAGAAGAACAAGAAGAAGAAGAAGTTGAAGAAGTAGAAGTGAAAGAACAAGAAGAAGATGAAGAGGAAGAAGAGTATGAAGAATAGAAGGACAAGAGGATGAAGAAAAATAAGAAGATGGTGAAGAAGAAGAGGAAGAGGAAGTAGAAGAAGAAGAAGGAGAAGAAGAATAAGAAGGATAGGAACAGGAAAAGAGAGAAGAAGACGAGGAAGAAGAAGAAGAAGAAGAAGAAGTTGACTAAGAAGGAGACGAAGAAGGAGAAGAAAAAGAAGAAGAAGAAGACAAATAAGAAGGCGAAGAAGAAGCAGAAGAACACAAAGAAGGAGAAGAAGTAGAAGAAGAAGAAAAAGATCGAGATGATAAAGTGTAAGACAAAGAAGGAGAAGAAGAAGAAAAGAAGGAGATGATGAAGAAAAAGAAGAAGTAGAAGAAAAATAAGAAGAAGAGTAAGAATAACATGAAGTAGAAGAAGTTGAAGAAGAAATAGAAGAATAAGAAGAAGGAGAACAAGAACAGGAAGAAGAAGAAGAAGAGGAAGACGAGGAAGAAGATGTTGACAAAGAACAACATGGAGAAGAAGATGATGAAGAAGAAGTGCGAGAACAAGCAAAAGAAGAAGAAGAAGAGGAAGAAGGAGAAGTGGAAGAAGAAGGAGAGAAGAAGAAGATGAAGAAGTTGAAGAAAAATCTGGAGAAGAAGAAGAGGAAGAGGAACAAGAAGAATTAGAAGATGAAGATGAAGCATAAGAAGAGGACGAAGAAGAAGAAGACGAAGGAGACAGAGAAGAAGAGGAAGAACATGAAGAAGGAGGAGGAGGAGGAGGAGGAGGAAGAAGAAGAAGAAGATGAAGGTAAGAAGAGGATGAAAGGGAAGAAGAAGAAGAAGAAGAAGACAAAGAAGAAGCAGAAGATGAAGAAGAAGAAGAAGAAAAGTCAAAGAAAAGGGAAGGAATAAGAAGAAGAAGATGATGATGATGAAGAAGAAGAAAAATAAGGAGAAGAAGAAGAAGAAGAAGAAGAAAAAGAAGAAGAAAAAAATGGAGAAGAAGAAGGAGAAGGAGAAGGAGAAGAAGAAGAAAAAGAAGAAGAACAATAAGAAGATGAAGATGTAGAAGAAGAAGAAGAAAAAGAAGAAGAAGAAGATGAAGAAGAAGAAGAAGAAGAATGAAAAGAAGTAGAAGAAGAAGAGTAGAAGAAGAAGGAGGAGGAGGGGAAGAAGAAGTAGAAAACCAAGAAGAAGAAGAGGAAGAAAAAGAAAATGATGATGATGAAGAAGAAGAAGAAGACAGAAAAATAAGATGAAGAAATAGATGTAGAAGAAGAGGTAGAGGAAGAAGAAGAAGAGTAAGAAGAAGAAGAAGAAGAAGAAGCAGATAAAGAAGAAGCAGAAGAAGGAGAAGAAGAAGAACAACAACACGATCAAGAAAAGATGATGAAGAAGAAGAAGTAGGAGAAGAAGTCGAAGATGAAGAATAAAAGGAAGAAGATAAAGAAAAGGAAGAAGAAGGAAAGGAAAAGGAAGAAGAAGGAGAGGAAGAAAAAGAGGAAGAAGCAGAAAAAGAAGAAGATGAAGAGGAGGAGGAAGAAGAAGAAGAAGAAGAAGATGAAGAAGGAAAAGAAGATGAAGAAGGAGAACAAGAAGAAGTAAAAAAAGATGAAGAAGAAGAAGAACAAGAAGTAGAAGAAGAAGAAAGAGAAGAAGAGGATGATGACATGGAAGAAGAAGGAGAAGAAGATGATGAAAAGGAAAAAGAAGTAGAACATGAAGAAGAAGAAGAAGAGGAAAAAGAAGAGAAAGAAGAAGAAGATGAAGGAGATAAAGAAGGAGAAGAAAAAGAAGAAGAAGGCGAAGAAGAAGAAGATGAAGAAGAAGAGGAAGAAGAAGAAGAAGAAGTAGAGGAAGAAGAACAAGAATAAGAAGAAGTTGAAAAAAAGAAGAACAAAAGCAAGATGAAGAAATAGAAGAAGAAGAGAAAAACAAAGAAGTTGAAGAAAAAGAAGAGGAAGAAAATGAGGAAGAAGAAATAAAAGAAGAAAAATAATAAGAAGAAGTAGAGGAAGAAGATGTAGAAGAAGAAGAAGAAGAAGATCATGATGAAGAACAAGGAGAAGAAGAAGTAGAAGAAGAAGATGATGATGTTGATGAAGAAGGAGAATAAGAAGAGAAGGACATGAAAAAGATGAAGATGAAGAAGAAGAAGTAGTAGTAGTAGAAGAAGAAGAAGAAGAAGAAGAAGAAGAAGAAGAAGAAGAAAAGAAGAAGAGAAGAAGAAGAAAAAGAAGAAAATGTAGAAGAAGAAGAAAAAGATGAAGAAAAAGAAAAAGATGAAGAGGAAGGAATAAAAGTTGAAGAAGAAGAAGAAGTTGAAAAAGAAGACGATGAAAAATAAGAAGAAGAAGAAGAAGAAGAAGAAGAAGAAGAGTAAGAGGATGAAGAAGAACAAGACGAAGAAGATGAAGAAGAAGA
This sequence comes from Vanilla planifolia, assembly GCA_023846275.1. Taxonomy (NCBI): domain Eukaryota; kingdom Viridiplantae; phylum Streptophyta; class Magnoliopsida; order Asparagales; family Orchidaceae; genus Vanilla; species Vanilla planifolia. The sequence continues at coordinate 77,470 of JAIUJO010000589.1, forward strand.
AGAAGGAGAAGAAGTTGAAGAAAACGATGAA
>JAIUJO010000673.1:5000-10000 GCA_023846275.1 Vanilla planifolia
TTTTTCTTCTTTAACTTCTTCTTCTTCTTCTACTATTTCTTCAATTTCTTCTTCATCTTCTATTTCTGTCTTCTACTTCTTCTTCTTCTTCTTCTTCTATTTCTTCTTCTTCTGCTTCTTCTCTGTCTTCTTCTTCTTCTTCTTCTTCTTTTTCATTGTGTTCATCTTCTTCTTCTTCGTTACCTTCAACTTCTTCCTCCTCTTCTTCTTCATGTTCTTCTTCTTCTTCATCTTCTTCTTCTTCACCTCCTTCTTCCTCTCCTTCTTCTTCTTCTTCTTCTACTTCTTCCTCCTATTCATCTTCTCCTTCCTCTTCATTTTCTTCTTCTTCTTCTCCTTCTTCTCCTTTTTCTTCATCTTCTTCTTCTTCTTCTTCCTCTTCTTCTTCTTCTTCTACCTCATCATCATCATCATCATCATCATCATCTTCTTCTTCTTCTTCTTCTTCTTCCTCCTCCTCTTCTTCTTCTCCTCCTCCTCCTCTTCCTTCTTCTTCTTCATCTTCTTTTTTTATTTCTACTTCTTCTTTTTCCTTCTTCTTCTTCTTCAACTTCTTCTTCGTGTTCTTCTTCTTCGTCTTCTTCTACTTCTTTTTCTTCATCTTCAACTTCTACTTCTTCATCATCTACTTCTTCTTCTTCTTCTTATTCTTCTTGTTCTTTGTCTTCTTCTTCTTTTTCTTTTATTTCTTCTTTCTTATTATTCTTCTTCTTCTTCTTCTCTATCTTCTTCTTCTTCTTCTTCCTCTTCTTCCCCTCCTTCTTCTTTATTATCTTCATCTTCTTCTTCTTCATTATCTTTTTCTGCTTCTTCCTCCTCTTCTTCTTCTTTTTCTTCTTCTTCTTCTTCTTGTACTTCATTGTAATCATCTTCTTCTTCTTCTTTGTATTCTTCTTTTCTTCTTCTTCATCTTCGCCTTCTTCGCCTTCTTCTTCTTCTTCACCTTCTTCGTCTTCTTCTTCGTCGTCGCCTTCTTCTTCTTCTTCTTCTTCTTCTTCTACTACTTCTTCTGCTTCTTCTTCTTCTTCTTCATCTCCTTCTTCATCATCTAATTCTTCTTCTTCTTCTTATTCTTCTTCTTCTTTGTCTTCTTCTTCTTCTTCTTCTTTTATTTCTACTTCTTATGCTTCTTCTTCTTTATTATCTTCTTCTTCTTCTTCTTCGTTTTCTTCTTCTGCTTCTTCCTCCTCCTCTTCTTCTTCTTCTACTTCTTCTTCTCTTTTTTCTTCTTCTTTTTCTTCATCATCATCATCATCATCATCTTCTTCTTCTTCTTCATTTTCATCTTCTTCCTCTTCTTCTTCTTCATTTTCTACATCTTCTTCTTCTTCTTCTTCATCTTCCTCATCTTCCATTTCTTTTTCCTCTTCTTCTTCTTCTTCATCATCTTTATCATCGTCATCATCTTCCTCTTTTAATTCTTCTTCTTCTTCTTCTTCTTCTTCTTTTTCTTCTTCTTCTTCTTCATCATCATCATCTTCTTCTTCTTTGTGTTCTCCTTCTTCTTCTTCTTCTTCTTCTTCTTCTTCTTCTTCTTCCTCCTCTCCTTCTTATTTTTCGTCTCCTTCTTCTTCTTCATCATCATCTTCTTCTTCTTCTTCATCATAATCATCATCTTCTTCTTCTTTGTTTTCTTCTTTTCTTCTTCTTCATCTTCGCCTTCTTCGCCTTCTTCTTCTTCACCTTCTTCGTCTTCTTCTTCTTCTTTCGCCTTCTTCTTCTTCTTGTTCTACTACTACTTCTTCTGCTTCTTCTTCTTCTTCATCTCCTTCTTCTTCTTCTACTTCATCTTCTTCTTTTTCTTCTTTGTCTTTTAATTCTTCTTCTTCTCCTTCTTCTTCATCATCTTCTTCTTCTTCTTCTTCTTCTTCTTATTATTCTTCTTATTCTTCTTCTTCTTCTTATTCATCATGTTCTTCTTCAAGTTCTTCTTCTTCTTCTTCTTTGTCTTCTTCCTCTCCTCCTTTTTCTTCTTCCTGTTCTTCTTCTTTTTCTTCTTCTTCTTCTTCCTCTTCTTCTTCCTCTTCTTCTTTTCTTCTTCTTCTTCTTCTTCCACTTCTACTACTTGTTCTTCTCCTACTCCTACTCCTCTTCCTTCTTCTTTTCATCTTCTTCTTCTTTTTCTTTTAGTTGTTCTTCTTCTTCTTTTTTTTCTTCTTCCACTTCTCCTTTTTCTTCTTCTTCTTTTTCTTCTTCAACTTCTTCTTCTCCCTCATCTTCTTCTTCTTCTTCTTCTTCTTCCTCTTCTTTTTCTTCTTCTTCTTCCTCTTCTGCTTTTTCTCCTCCCCCTCTTCCTTCCTCTTCATCTTCTTCTTCTTCTTCTACTTCTTTTTCTTCTTCTTCTTCTTCAACTTCTTGTTCATGTTCATCTTCTTCATCCTCTTCTGCTTCTTTTTTTTCATTTTCTACTTCTACTTCATCATCTACTTCGTCTTCTTCTTCTTATTCTTCTTCTTCTTTGTCCTCTTCTTCTTTTTCTTATATTTGTTTTTCTTCTTCTTCTTCTTCCTCTTCTTCCCCTCCTTCTTCTTCTTCTTTATCATCTTCATCATCTTCTTCTTTGTTATCTTCTTTTACTTCTTCCTCCTCTTCTTCTACTTTTTCTTCTTCTTCGTCTTCTACTTCTTCTTGTTCTTCTTCTTCTTCTTCTTTTCCTTTTTCTTCTTCTTTTTCTTCATCATCATCATCATCATCATCATCTTCTTCTTCTTCTTCTTCATCTTCTTCCTCTTCTTCTTCTTTATCATCGTCATCTTCTCCTTCTTCATCTTCTTCTTCTTCTTCTTCTTCTCCTTCTTCTTCTTCTTCTTCTTCTTCTTCTTCTTCTCCTTCTTCTATTTCTGCTTCTTCTTCTTCTTCAGCTTCTTCTTCTTCATCATGTTCTCCTTCTTCTTCATCTTCCTCTTCTTCCTCTTCTTCTTGTTCTTCCTATGCTTCTTAACATTTTCCTTCTCCTTCTTTTTCTTCATCATCATCTTCTTCCTCGTCATCATTTTCTTCTTCTTTGTTTTCTTTTTTTCTTCTTTTTCTTCTTCTTCTTCATCTTCTTCTTCTTCTACTTCTTCTGCTTCTTCTTCTTCGTCTCCTTCTTCTCCTTCTACTTCATCTTCTTCTTTTTCATCTTCGTCTTCTTCTTCTCCTTCTTCTTCTTCTCCTTCTTCTTCTTCTAATCCTTTTTCAACTTCATATTCTTGTTCTTCTTCTTCTTCTTCTTTTTCTTCATCATCATCATCATCATCATCATCATCATCATCTTCTTCTTCTTCTACTACTTTTTTTCTACTTCTTCTTCTCTTTCTTCTTCTTCATCATCATCTTCTTCTTCTTCTTCTTGTTCTTCTTATTATTTTTGTCCTTATTCTTCTTCTTCTTCTTAATCATGTTATTCTTCTTCGCCTTCTTCTTCTTCTTGTTCTTCTTTTCTTCTTCCTGTTCTCCTTCTTCTTCTTCCTATTCTTCTTCTTTTTCTTCTTCTTCTTCCTCTTCTTCTTCATTTTCTTCTTTTTCTTCTTCTTCTTCTTCTTCATCTTCTTCTACTTCTACATCTTCTTCTCCTCCTCCTCCTCCCCTTCGTTCTTCTTTTCATTTTCTTCTTCTTCTTCCTTTTTTTCCTTCCACTTTTTCTTGTTTTTCTTCTTCTTTTTCTTCTTCTTCAACTTCTTCTTCATCTTCTTCTACTTCTTTTTCTTCATCTTCTATTTCTATCTTCTACTTCTTCTTCTTCATATAATTGTTCTTCGTCTTCTTCTCAATCTTCTTATTCTTCTTCCCCTCCTTCTTCTTCTTCTTATTCTTCTTCTTCTTCCCCTTCTTCTTCTTCATCATCATCATCTTCCTCTTCTTCTTGTTTTTCTTCTTCATTTTCTTCTTTTTTTTCTTCTTCATCTCCTTCTTCTTCTTCTTCTCCTTCCTCTTCTTCTTCTACTTCCTATTCATCTTCTCCTTCCTCTTGTTTTTCTTCTTCTTCTTCTTCTTCTTCTTCTCCTTCTTCCACCTCTTTTCTTTTTCTTCTTCTCCTTTTTCTAATTCTTATTCTCCTTCTTACTCTTCTTCTTCTACATCATCTTCTTCTTCTTCTTCTACATCTTCTTCTTGTTCGTCTTCTCCTTCTTTATCTACTTGTTATTCTTCTTATCCTTCTTCTTCACCATCCTCTTCTCCTACTACTCCTCCTCCTTCTCCTTCTTCTTCTGCTTCTTCTTCTTCTTCTTCTTCTTATTCATATTCTTCTTCTTCTTATTCTTTTTCTACTTCTTCTTTTTATACTTATTCTTCATCTTCTTCGTCTTGTTCTTCCTTGTCTTCTTCTTCTTCTTCAGCTACTTCTTTTTCTTCTTCATCTTCTTCTTCTTCTTTTAATTCTTGTTCCTCCTCTTCTTCTTTTTCATCTTCATCTTCTTCTTCCTCCCATTCTTCTTCTTCTTCTTCTTCTTCTTTTACTTCTTCTTCTTCTTCTTCTCCTTCTCCTTTCTCTTCTTCTTCCTTGCCTTCTTATTCTTCTTCTACTTCTTCTAAATCTTTTTTCTTTTTCTTCTTCATCTTTTTCTTCTTGCACAACATCTTCTTTTTCTTCTTCTTATTCTTCTACTTCCTCACCTTCGTCAACTTTTTCTTCTTCTTCTTCTTATTTGTCTACTTCATCTACCTCTATGTTTTATTCTTCTTCGTCTTCTTCATTATCTTCTTCTTCTTGACCTTCATCTCCTTCTTCTTCTACTTCTACTTTTTCTTCTTCTTTTTCTTCTTCTTCTTCTTCTTCTTCTTCTTCTTCTTTTTCTTCCTCTTCTTCTTCTTCTTCTTCTTCTTTTTCTTTTTCTTTTACATCTTCTTTTTCTTTTGCTTCATCACCTTCTTTTTCTCTTACTTTTTCTTCTTCTTCTTCTTCTTCTTCTTCTTCTTTTTCTTCTTCTTCTAATTCTTGTTCTTCCTCTTCATCTTCTTCTTCTACTTCTTCTTATTATTTCTCTTCTTTGACTTTTTCTTCTTCTTCATCTTCGTGT
>JAIUJO010000673.1:15000-17500 GCA_023846275.1 Vanilla planifolia
TCCTCTTTCTTCTTCTTCTTCTTCTTCTTCTTGTTCTCCTTCTTTTTCTACTTCTTCTTCTTCTTTTTCTTCTTCTTCTTCTTCAACTTCTACTTCAAGTTCTTCTACTTCGTGTTCTACAACTTCTTCTTCTTCTTCTACATTTACTTCTTCATCTTCCATTACTTCTTCTTCTTCTTATTATTATTATTATTCTTCTTCATGATTTTCTTCTTCTTCTTCTTCTTCTTCATCTATTTCTTCTTCTCCTTCTTCATCTTCTTCTTGTTCTTTTTCTTGTTCTTCTTCTTCTTCTTATTCATCATCTTCTTCTTCTTCTTATTCATCCTCTTCTTCTTCTTCTTCTCCTTCTTGTTCTCCTTCTTTTACTTCTTCTTCTTCTCCTTCTTCTCCTTCTTCTTCTTCTTCTTCTTCTTCTTCTTCTTCTTCTTCTTTTTCCTCTTCTTCTTCTTTTTCTTCTTCTTCTTATTCAACTTATTCGTCTTTGCTTTCTGCTTCTTCTTCGTCTTCTTCTTCTTTGCCTTTTTCCTCTTCTCCTTCTTTTTGTTCTTCTTCATTTTCTTCTTCTTCTTCTTCTTCTTCGTCCTCTTCTTCTTCCTCTTCTTATTCTTCTTCTACCACTTCTTCTCTTCCAACTCCTCTTCTTTCTTCTTCTTCTTCTTCTTCTTCTTTTTCTTCTTCAACTTCTTCTTCCTCTACTTCTTCTTCAACTTTTTGTTCTACTTCATCTTCATGTTCTTCTCCTTCATCTTTTTCTACATCTTTTTCTTCATCTTCTACTTCTATCTTCTACTACTTCTTCTTCTTCTTCTTCTTCTTAATCTTTTTCTTTTTCTTCTATTTCCTCTTCTTCTTCTTCTTCTCTGTCTTCTTCTTCTTCTTCTTCCATTCTTCTTCTTCTTCTACTTCATCTTTATCTTCTTCTTCTTCGTTACCTTCATCTTCTTTTTCACCCTCTTCTTCTTAGTTTTCTTCTTCTTCATCATTTTCTTCTTCTTCACCTCCATCTTCCTCTCCTTCTTCTGCTTCTTCTTCTTCCTATTAATCTTCTCCTTCTTGTTCTTTTTCTTCTTCTTCATCTTCTTTTTCTTCTTCCTCTTCATCTTCTTCTTCTACCACTTCTTCTCTTCCAACTCCTCTTCTTTCTTCTTCTTCTTCTTCTTCTTCTTCTTCTTTTTCTTCTTCAACTTCTTCTTCCTCTACTTCTTCTTTATCTTTTTCTTTTACTTCATCTTCATGTTGTTCTCCTTCATCTTTTTCTACATCTTTTTCTTCATCTTCTACTTCTATCTTCTACTACTTCTTCTTCTTCTTCTTCTTAATCTTTTTCTTTATCTTCTATTTCCTCTTCTTCTTCTTCTTCTCTGTCTTCTTCTTCTTCTTCTTCTTCTTCTTCCCATTCTTCTTCTTCTTCTTCATCATCTTAATCTTCTTCTTCTTCGTTACCTTCATCTTCTTTTTCACCCTCTTCTTCTTTGTTTTCTTCTTCTTCATCATTTTCTTCTTCTTCACCTCCATCGTCCTCTCCTTCTACTTCTTCTTCTTCCTATTAATCTTCTCCTTCTTGTTCTTTTTCTTCTTCTTCATCTTCTTCTTCTTCTTCCTCTTCCTCTTCTTCTTCTTCTTCTTCTTCTTTTTGTTCTATTTTTTGTCATCTTCTTCTTCTTCTTCTTCTTCTTATTTTCTTCCTCTTCTTCTCCTTTTTCTTCTTCTTATTCTCCTTCCTATTCTTCTTATTTTTCTTTTTCTTCTTCTTCTACTTCTTCTTATTCATTTTCTTCTCCTCCTTTATCTTCTTCTTCTTCTTCATCATCTTCTTATTCTTCTTCTCCTTATTCTTCTCCTCCTTCTTCTTCTTTTTCTTCGTCTTCTTGTTCTTCTTCTTCTTCTTCTTCAACTTCTTCGTCGTCTCCTTCCTTGGCATCATCTTCAACTTCTACTACTACTACTTCTTTTTCTTCTTCTTCTTGTTCGTCTTCTTTTTCTTCTACATCTTCTTTCCCTTCTTCTTCTTCTACATCTTCTTCTTCTTCTTCCTCTTCTTCTTCATCTTCTTCTTCCTCCCCTTCTTCTTCTACTTACTCTTCTTCTTCTACTTCTTCTTCTTCTTCTTCTTCATCTACTTCTTCTTCTTCTTCTTCTTCTTCTTCTTCGTCTTCTTCTTCTTCTTCTTCAACATCTTGTTCTTCTTCTTCTTCACCTTTTTTTCTCCAACTTATTCTCTCACATCTTCTTCTTCACATTATTTGTCTACTTCTTCATTTTTTTCTTCGACTTCATCTTCATCTTCTTTTTCTTCTTTTCTTCTTCTTCTTCTCCATCTTCTTCTTCTTCTCCTTCTTATTCTTCTTCTTCTTTTTCTTCTTCATCTTCGTTTTCTTCTTCTTCTTCTTCTTCGTATTCTTCAACTTCTTATTCTTCTTGTTCTTCTTCTTCTTCTTCTTCTTCTTCGTCAACTTCTTCTTCTTCTTCTTCTTCTTCTTCTTCTCCTCCTTTTTCA
>JAIUJO010000673.1:25000-27500 GCA_023846275.1 Vanilla planifolia
CTCTTCTTTGTCTTCCTCTTTCACTTCTTCTTCTTATTATTACTTTTCTTTTTCGTCTTCTTCTTCTTATTATTTTTCTTTTTCATCTTCTCCTTCCACTTCTTCTTCATTTTCTTCTTCTTCATCATCATCTTTTTCCTCTTCTTCTTCTTCTTCTTCTTCTCTACTTCTTCTTTTTCTTCTTTTTCTCCTTCTTCCTCTTCTTCTTCTTCTTCTCCTTCTTCTCCTTCTTCTTCTTCTTCTTCCTCTTTTTCTTCATTTTCTTCTTCTTCTTCCTCTTCTTCTCCCACATCTTCATCTTCTTCTTCTTCTTCTTCTTCTTCTTCCTATTATTATGATTATTCTTCTTCTCTTTCTTCTTTTACTAATTTTCTTCTTCTTCTTCTTCTTATCCATATTCTTCTTCGTCTTCTTCTTTTTCCTTTTTTTCTTCTTTTTCTCCATCTTCTTTTTCCTGTTCTTATTCTTTGATTTCTTCTTCTCCTCCTCCTTCTTCTTCTTCTACATCTTCTTCTTCCTCTTCTTCTTCTTACTCTTCTTCTTCTTGTTCTTCTTCTCCTTCTTCTTCTTCTTCTTCTTTTACGTCTTCTTCGTGTTCTTCTTATTCTTCATCCTCTTCTTCATCCTCTTCTTCTTCCTCTTATTCTTCTTCTTTGTCTACTTCATCTTCATTTTCTTTGCCTTCTTTCATCTTCGTTTCTTCTTCTTCCATGCCTACAACTTCTTCTTCTTCTTCTTCATTTTCATCTTCTTCTTCCTTGCCTACTTCTTTTCTTCTTCTTCATCTTCTTCATCATCATCATTTACTTCTTCGTCTTTTTCATCATCTTCTTCTTCTTCTGTTCTTCTTCCTCATTTTCTTCTTCATCTTCTCCATCTACTTCCTCATCATCTTCTTTTCTTCAACTTCTTCTTCTTCTTCTACTACTACGACTTCTTCTTCTTCTTCGTCATCTTCGTCTTCTTCGTCTTCTTCTACTACTTTTTCTTCTACTACTTCTTCTTCTTCTGCTTTATCTTCTTCTTCTTCTTCTTTTTCTTCTCCTCCTACTTCTTCTTCTTCTTCTTCATTTTCTTCTTCATCTTTTTCTGCTTCTTTTTCTTCTCCATGTTCTTGACTTCTTCTTCTTCTCTTTCTTCTTCATCTTCTTTTTCTTTATCTTATTATTCTTCTACTTCTAATTCTTCTTTTTCTTCTTCTTCTTTATCTTCTTCTTCTTCTTCTCCTCCTTCTTCTACTTCTTTTTCTATTTCTTTGTCTTCTTCGTCTTCCACTACTTCTTCTTCTCCTCCTACAGCATCTTCGACTTCTTCTTCTTCTTATTCTTTTTCTTTTATTTCTTCTTCTTCTTCGTCTTTTTCTTATCCTTCTTCTTCTTCTTCTTCTTCTTCTTCATCTTTTTCTTCCTCTTCTTCTTCTTCTTCTTCCTCTTCTTATTCTTCTTCTTCTTGATCTTCTTCGTCTTCTTCTTCTTCTTCTTCTTCCTCTTCTCATTCCTCTACTCCTTCTTCTTGCACTTCTTCTTCTTCATCTTCTTCTTCTTTTGCTTCTTCTTCTTCTTCTTTTCCTTCTTTTTCTTCTTCTTTGTCCACTTCTTCTTCTTCTTCTTCAACTTCGTCTTCATCTTCTTCTTCATATTTTTTTCTTCTTCGTCTTCTTCTACATCTTCTTCTACTTCTTTGTCTACTTGTTCTTCATCATCTTCTCTTTCTTCTTCTTATTCTTCTTCCCTTTCTTCACCTTCTTCTTTTTCTTCCTCTTCTTTCTTTTCTTCTGCTTCTTCGTCTTGTTATGCTTTTTCTTCTTCTTCTTTTTCTTCATATGCTTCTTTTTCTTCTTCTTCTTTTTCTTCTTCTTTTTCTTCTTCTTCCTCTTCTCCTTCTCTTTCTTCTTCATCTTCTTCTACTTCCTCTTGTTTCTGTTTTTTCCTTATCTTCTTTGTCTTTTCCTTCTTCTCCTTCTACTGCTTCTACTTCTTCTAATTCTCTTTACTCTTCTTCTACTTCTTTTTTTTCTTCTTCCCCATTTTCTTTTTCGTATTCCTCATCATCTTCTTTTTTTCTTCTTCTGTTTCTTCTTCTTCATCTTCTTCTTCTTCTTCTTCTTCTTTGCCATCATCATCATCATCTTCTTCTTCTTCATCTTCTTCTTCTTTTTCTTCATCATCATCTTCTTCTTCTACTACTTCTTCATCATCATCATCTTCTTCTTCTACATCATCATTTTCGTCTTATTCTTCTTCTTCCTCATCTTCTTCTTCTTCTTCCTCCTCTTCTTCCTCTTCTTTAATTTCTTCGTTTTCTTTGCCCTTACCTTCTTATTCTTCTTCTTCTAATTCTTCTTCTTCTTCATCTTCTTCTTCTTCTTCTTCGTCTTCTTAATCATCATCTTTTTCTTCTTCTTCTTCTTATTCTTCTTCATTTTCTTCTTCTTCTTCTTCTTCTTCTTCTTCTTCTTCTCCCCCTCCTACTACTTCTCCTACTTCTTCTTCTTCTTCTT
>JAIUJO010000673.1:40000-42500 GCA_023846275.1 Vanilla planifolia
TTCTTCATTTTGTTCTTCTTCTTCTTTGTCTTTTCTTTTCTTCTTCTTCTTCAACTTCGTCTTCTTGTTCTTCTTCTTTGTCTTCCACTTCTTCTTCTTCTTCCTGTTCTTCTTCTAATTATTGTTCTTCTTCTTCTTTTCTTCTTCAACTTCTTCGTGTTCTTATTTTTCTTCTTCTTCTTCTTCACCTCCTTCTTATTCATCTACTTCTTCCTTGTCTTTGTCTTCTTTTTCGTCTTCTTCTTCTTCTTCTTCGAATTCTTCTTCTTCTCATTCATCTTCTTCTTCTTCTTCTACTTCTTCTTTTCTTCTTCTTCTTCCTAATCATCTTGTTCTTCTTACTCTACTTCTTCTTCTTCTTCTTCTTCTTCGTCCTCTTTTTCTTCTTTTTGTTCTTCTTCATTTTCTTCTTCTTCTTCTTGTTCTTAATCATCATCTTCTACTTCTTCTTTTTTTGGTTCTTATTATTATTGTTATTATTATTATTATTATTATTATTATTCCTCTTCTTCTTCTTCTTCTTCTTCTTCTTTTTCTTCTACTTGATCTTTTTTTTTATTCTTCTTCAAAATCTTCCTCTTCTCCTTCTTATTCTTCTTCTTCTTCCCCTTCTCCTTCCCCTTCTTCTGCTTCTTTTTCTTCTTCTTCTTCTTCTTCTCCTTCTTCTTTTACTTCTTCTTCTTCTTCTTCTTCTTCTTCTTCTCCTTCTACTTCTTCTTCTTCAACTTCTTCTACTTCTTCTTCTTCTTCTTTTTCTTCTTCTTCTTCTACTACTTCTTATTTTTCTTCTTCTTTGTCTTCTTCTACTTTGTTCTACTTCTTCTTCTGCTTTTTTTTTTCATCTTCTTCTACTCCTTCTGCTTCTAAATTACCTTTCTTCTTCTTCTTCTTCTTCTTCTTCTATTTCATCTTCTTCTTCTTCTTCTTCTTCTTCTTTTTCTTCTTGTTATTGTTCTTCTTCTTCTTCTCCAAGTTCTTCCTCTTTTTCTTCTTCTTCTTCTTCTTCTTCATCTTTTTCATCTCCTTCTTCTATTTCTTCTTCTTTTTCTTTTTTTTCTTTTTCTTCTTTTTCTTCTTCTTCTTCTTCTTCTTCATCTTCTTCTTCTTAATCGCTTTCTTGTTCTTCGTCTACTTTTTATTTTTTCCCCTTCTTCTTCTACTTCTTCTTCATCTTTATCATCATCATCTTCTTTTTCATCTACTAATTCTTCTTCTTCTCCTTATTCTTCTTTGCCCTTTTCTTCTTCTTCTTCTTCTACTACTTCTTCATCTTGTTCTTCTTTGTCTTCTTCTTGTTCCTTTTCGCATTCTTCTTCTTCTTCATCTTGCTCTTCATCTTCTTCTTGTTCTTCTTCTACATCTCCTTCTTCTTCTTTTTCTTCTCCTTCCTCTTCAACTTCTTCTTCTTCTCCTTCTTCTTCTTCTTCTTCTTCTTTATCTTGTACTTCTTCTTTTTCGTCGTCTTCTTCTTCTTCTTCTTCTTCTTCCACTTCTTCTTTTTCTTCATCATGATCTTCTTTTTCTTCTGGTTCTTTTTCTTCTCCGTCTTGTTCTTCTTCTTCTTCTTCTTCTTCTCGTCCTCCCCCTCCTTCTTCTTCGTCTTCTTCTCCTTTTTCTACTTCTTCTTATCCTTCTTCTTCTGCTTTTTCTTCTTCTTCTTCTTCTTCTTCTTCTTCTTCTCCTTGTACTCCTTCTTTTTCCTCTCCTTCGTCTTCTTTTTCTTCTTCTTCTTCTTCATCATCATCAACTTTTTCTTCTTCTTTGTCTTCTTCTTCATCTTCTTCTTCTTCCTCATCTTCTTCGTCTTCTTCTTCTTCTTCTTCATATTCTTCTTCTTCTTCTTCTTGTTCATCTTTTTCTTTTTCGTCTTCTTCCTCTTTTTCTTCTTCTTTTTATTCTTCTTCCACTTCTCCTTCTTCTTCTTGCTCTTTTTCTTTTTCTTCTTCTTCTTCTTCTTCTTCCTCTACTTCTTCTTCCTCTTCTTCTTCTACTTCTTCTCCTCATCCTCCAAATCCTCCTCTTTCTTCTTCTTCTTCTTCCTTTTCTTTTTCTTCTTCTTCTTCTTCTACTACTTCTTTTAGTTCTTCTTCTTCTTATTCTTCTTCTACTTCTTCTTCAACTTCTTGTTCTTCAAGTTCTTCTTCTTCGTCTTCTTTTACTTCTATTTCTTCATCTTCTTCTTCTACTTCTTCATATTCTACTTCTTCTTCAACTGCTTCTTCTTCTACTTCTTCATCATCTTCTTCTTCTTGTTCTACTACTACTTCTTGTTCTTCTTCTTGTTCTTCTTCTTCTTCTCATTCTTCTTCTTCTACTACTACCACTTCTTCTTCTTCCTCTTCTTTTTCTTCTTTTTTTTCATATTCCCCTTCTTTGTCTTCTTCTTCTCCTTCTTCGTGTTCATCTTCTTCTTCTACTTCTCCTTCATCTTCTTCATTTTCTTCTTATCCTTCTTAGTATTTTTCTTTTTCATCTTCTTCTTCTTCTTCTTCTTCCCTTT
>JAIUJO010000673.1:45000-47500 GCA_023846275.1 Vanilla planifolia
TCTTCTTCTTATTCATATTGTTCTTCTTATTATTCTTTTTCTACTTCTTTTTCTACTTATTCTTCATCTTCTTCGTCTTGTTCTTCCTTGTCTTCTTCTTCTTCATCTTCTTCTTCTTCTTCTTCTAAGTCTTCTTCCTCTTCAAATTATTCTTCTTCTTTATCTTCATCTTCTTCTTCCTCCAATTCTTCTTCTTCTTCTTCTTCTTCTTCTTATTCTTCTTCTACTTCTTCTTCTTCTTCTTCTTCTTCTTCTTCTTCTTCTCCTTCCTCTTCTTCTTCCTTGCCTTCTTATTCTTCTTTTACTTCTTCTAAATCTTTTTTCTTTTTCTTCTTCATCTTTTTCTTCTTGTACTACATCTTCTTCTTCTTCTTCCTTACCTTCTTCTACTTTTTCTTCTTCTTCTTCTTATTCATCTACTTCTTCTTCGTCTGTGCTTTATTCTTCTTCGTCTTCTTCATTATCTTCTTCTTCTTCGTCATCTTCTTCATTATCTTCTTCTTCTTCTTCTTCATCTTCACCTTCATCTCCTTCTTCTACTTCTACTTTTTCTTCTTCTTCTTCTTTTTCTTTTTCTTCTTTTTCCCCTTGTTCTTCTTCATCATCATCATCTTCCTCTTCTTCTTTTTCTTCTTCCTTTTCTTCTTCTTTTTCTTCTTTTTTTTCTTCTTAATCTTCTTCTTGTTCTTCTTCTCCTTCTTCTTCTTCTTCTTCTACTTCCTATTCATCTTTTCCTTCCTCTTATTTTTCTTCTTCTTCTTCTTCTCCTCCTTCTTCTCCCTTTTTTCTTTTTCTTCTTCTCATTTTTCTACTTCTTATTCTCCTTCTTACTCTTCTTCTTCATCTTCATCATCTTCTTCTTCTTCTACTTCTTCTTCTTCGTCTTCTCCATCTTTATCTTCTTCTTCTTGTTATTCTTTTTATCCTTCTTCTTCACCATCCTCTTCTCCTACTCCTCCTCCTCCTTCTTCTTCTTCTTCTACTTTTACTTCTTCTTCTTCTTCTTCTGCTTTTACTTTTTTCTTCTTCTTCTTCTTCTTCTTATTCATATTCTTCTTTTTCTTCTTCTTCTTCTTCTTCTACTTCTTCTCTTTCTACTTATTCTTCATCTTCTTCGTCTTGTTCTTCCTTGTCTTCTTCTTCTTCTTCAGCTACTTCTTTTTCTTCTTCATCTTCTTCTTCTTCTTCTAAGTCTTCTTTCTCTTCTTCTTGTTCTTCTTCCTCTTCATCTTCATCTTCCTCCCATTTTTCTTCTTCTTCTTCTTATTCTTCTTCTACTTCTTCTTCTTCTTCTCCTTCTCCTTCCTCTTCTTCTTCCTTGCCTTTTTATTCTTCTTCTACTTCTTCTAAATCTTTTTTCTTTTTCTTCTTGCATTACATCTTCTTCTTCTTCTTCTTCTTCCTCCGTGCCTTCCTCTACTTCTTCTTCTTCTTCTTATTCGTACACTTCTTCTTCGTCTGTGTTTTATTCTGCTTCGTCATCTTCATTATCTTCTTCTTCCTCGTCATCTTCTTCATTATCTTCTTCGTCTTCTTCTTCTTCTTCTTCTTCTTCTTTTTCTTCTTCTTCTTATTCTTCTTCTTCTTCTTCTACTTCCTCTTCCTCTTCTTCTTCTTCTTCTTGTTCTTTTGCTTTTACATCTTCTTTTTCTTCTGCTTCATCTCCTTCTTCTTCTCCTACTTCTTCTTCTTCTTCTTCTTCTTCTTCTTCTACTTCTTCTTCTCATTCTTGTTCTTCCTCTTCTTCTTCTATTTCTTCTATTTCTTCTACTTCTTCTTATTGTTTCCCTTCTTTGACTTCTTCTTCTTCATCATCTTCATGTTCTTCTTCTTTTTCTCCTTCTTCTTCTTCTTCTTCTTCTTCTTCATTTTCTTCTTTCCCTTCTTTGTCTTCTTCTTTCACTTCTTCTTCTTATTATTATTATTTTTTTTCACCTTCTTCTTGTGATTATTTTTCTTCTTCATCTTCTCCTTCCTCTTCTTCTTCATTTTCTTCTTCTTCTTCTTCATCATCTTTTTCCTCTTCTTCTTCTTCTTCTTCTTTTACTTCTTCTTTTTCTTCTTTTTCTCCTTCTTCTTCTTCTTCTTCTTCCTCTCCTTCTTCTCTTTCTTCTTCTTCTTATTCTTCCTCTTTTTCTTCATTTTCTTCTTCTTCACCTTCTTCTCCCCCTTCTTCTTTTTCTTCTTCTTCTTCTTCTTTCTATTATAATGATTATTCTTCTTCTACTTCTTCTTTTACTACTTTTTTTTCTTCTTCTTCTTATTGTTATTCTTCTTCTTCTTCTTCTTCTTCCTTTTTTCTTCTTCTTCTCCATCTTCTTTTTCCTCTTCTTATTCTCCGACTTCTTTTTCTCCTCCTTCTTCTTCTACTACTTATTCTTCTTCTTCTTCTTCTTATTCATATTCTTCTTCTTCTTTTACGTCTTCTTCGTCTTCTTCTTATTCTTTTTCCTCATCTTCTTCCTCTTCTTCTTCTTCTTTGTCTACTTCTTCTTCATTT
>JAIUJO010000673.1:67500-70000 GCA_023846275.1 Vanilla planifolia
TACTTCTACTCTTTCTTCTTCTTCTTCTTCTTATTTTTCTTCTCCTTCTTCTTCTTCTTGTTCTACTTCTTCTTTTGCTACTCCTTCTACTCCTTTTTCTTAGTCTTCTCCTTCTTCTTTATCTTCTTCTTCTTGTTCTTATTTTTTTCTCCTTCTTCTTCCTCTTCTTCTTCTTATACTTCTTCATCTTCTTCTCCTTCTTCTTCTTCTTCTTCTTCAACTTTTCCATCTTTTTCCATCTTCTTCTTCTACTTCTTCTTCTTCTTCTTCTTCTTCTTTTTCTATTTCTTCATCTACAACTTCTTTGCCTTCTTGTCCTTCTTCTTCTTGTTCTTCTTCTTTTTTTTCTTCTTCTTCTTCTCCTTCTTCATTTTCTTCATCTTCTTCTTCTCTTTCTTCTTCTTCAACATCTTCTTCTTCTTCTTCTTCTTCTGCTTTTCCTTCTCTCACTTGTTCTCCTTTTCTTCTTTCTTCTTTATCTTCATCTTCTTCTTCTGCTTTATATTCTTCGTTTTCTTCTTCTACTTCTTCTTCTTCTTCATCTTAATCTTCCCCTTCTTCTTCTTCATCTTCGCCCTCTTCGTCCTCTTCTTTTACTTCTTCATCTTCTTATTATTTTTTGTCTTCTTCTGATTCTTCTTCTTCTTCTTCTTCTTCTTTTTCCTCTTCCTCTTCATCTTCTTCTTCTTCCTTTACTTCTACTTCTTCTTATTCTTCATCTTCATCTTCTTGTTCTTCATCTTTTTAATCTTCTTTCTCTTCTTCTTCTTTTTTCTTCTTTTTCTTCTTCTCCTTCTTTTTCTTCTACTTCTCCTCCTTTTCCTCCTCCTTCTTCTTCTTCGTCATCTACTTCAACTTCTTCTTCTTCTTCTTCTTCTTCTTCTTCTCTTCGTCTTTTTCTTCTTCTTCTTCGTCTTCGTCATCATCACAATCATCTTCTTCTTCTTCTTCTTCTTCTTTTCTTCTTCTTATACTTTTTCTAATTCTTCTTCTTCTTCTTCTTCTTCTTCTTCTTCTCCTTCTTCTTCTTCTTCATCTTCTCCTTCTTTATCTTCTTCTTCTTCTTCTAATTCTTATTCTTCATCTTGTTATTCTTCTTCTTATTCTTCTTCTTCTTCTTCACCATCTTCTTCTCCTCCTCCTTCTTTTTCTTTTTCCTATATTTATCCTCTTCTTCTTCTACTACTTATTATTATTCTCCTTCTTATTCTTCTACTTCTTCGTCTTCTTTGTTGCCTTCTTATTCTTCTTCTACTTCTTCGACTTCTTTGTTGCCTTCTTATTCTTCTTCTACTTCTTCTAAAAAAATTTTCTTCGCCTTCTTCTACATCTTCTTCGTCTTCTTCAGCTTCTTCGTCTTCTTCATCTTCTTCTTCTTCTTCTTCTTCTTCCTCGCCATCTTCTACTACATCTCCTCTTCATCTTATTCGTCTACTTCCTCTTCGTCTATGTTTTCTTCTTCTTCTTCTTCGTCTTCTTCATTATCTTCTTCAACTTCTTTTTCTTCTTCTTCTTCTTCTCCTCCTTATTCTTCTTCCTCTTCTGTTTCTTCCTCTTCTTCTCTTCTTCTTCTTAATCATCATCATCATCATCATCTTCTTCTTCTTCTTCTTCATCTGCTTCTGCTTCTACATCTTGTTTTTCTTCTGCTTCATCTCCCTCTTCTAATCCTTCTTTTTTCTTCTTCTTCTTTGCTTTCATCATCATCTTCTTCTTCTTCTACTAACTACTTCTTTTTCTTCTTCTACTTCTTCTTGTTCCCCTTCTTTGTCTTCTTCTTCTTCTTCTTCTTCTTTGTGTTCATCTTCTACTTATCCTCCTTCTTCTCCTTCTTCTTCTTCTTCATCTTCTTCTTCTTCTTATTTTTCTTTTTCATCATCTTCTTCTTCTTCATCTACTTCTTCCTCTTCTTCTTCTTCTTCTTCTTCTTCTTCCTCTTCTTCTTTTTCCGCCTTTTATTCTTCTTCTTCTTCTTCTTCTACTTCTTCTTCTCCTCCTCCTCCTATTTCTCCTTCTTCTTCATCTCTTCTTCTCCTTCTTCTTCTTATACTTCTTCTTATTCTTCTTTTTCTTTTAGTTTTTCTTCTCCTCCTACTCCTCTTCCTCCCTCCTCTTTCTTCTACTTCTTATACTTTTTCTTCTTCTTCTTCATTTACTTCAACCTCTTCTTTTTCTTCTTTGTCTTCTTGTCTTCTTTTTCATCATCTTCTTCTTCTTGTTCTTCTTCTTCAACTTCTTCCTTCTTCATCTTCTTCTTCTTCTTCTTCTTTTACTTTGTCTTAATCATCCTCTTCAACTTCCTCTTCTCCTTCTTAATCTGTTTCTTTTTCTTCTTCTTATTTTCCTTCTTCTTCTTGCTCTTCTTCTTCTTCTTCTTCTTCTTCATCTTTCTTCTTCTTCTTCTTCTTCTTCTTCTTCTTCTTAAATAACATCATCATTATCTTTTACTTTTTTTTCTTCTTCTTCGCCTTCTTCTTTTTCTTTGCCTTCTTTTTTATCT
>JAIUJO010000673.1:80000-87136 GCA_023846275.1 Vanilla planifolia
TTTTTCTTCTATTTCTTCTTCTTATTATTATGATTCTTCTTCTTCTTCTTATTCTTCTTCCCTATCTTCTTCTTCTTCTTCTTCCCTTCTTTCTTCTTCTTCATCGTCTTCATCTTCTTGTACTTCGTTGTCTTCTTCTTCTTCTCCTTCTCCTTTCTCTTCTTCTTTTTGTTCTTCTTCTTCTTCTTCTTCTTTTTCTCATTCTTCTTCTTCCTCTTCTACTTCTTCTCCTCCTCCTCCTACTCCTCCTCCTCCTCTTCCTTCTTCTTCTTCTTCTTCTTCTTCTTCTTCTATTACTTCTTCTTCGTCTTCATCTTCTTCTTCCTCTTCTTGAACTTCTTCATGTTATTCTACTTCGTCTTCCTCTACTTCTTTTTCTTCATCTTCTTCTTCTACTTCTTCATCATCTACAACTTCTTCTTCTTATACTTCTTCTTCTTCTTTTTCTTCTATTTCTTCTTGCTATTATTATGATTCTTCTTCGTCTTCTTGATCTTCTTCTCTATCTTCTTCTTCTTCTTCTTCCCCTCTTTCTTCTTCTTCATCGTCTTCATCTTCTTCTACTTCGTTGTCTTCTTCTTCTTCTTCCTCCTCTTCTTGTACTTTTTCTTCTTCTTCTTATTCTTCTTCTTCTTCTCCTCCTTCTCCTTTCTCTTCTTCTTTTTGTTCTTCTTCTTCTTCTTCTTCTTCTTCTTCTTCTTCTCCTCCTTCTTCTTCTTTTTCATCATCTTCTTCCTCTTCTTCTTCTTCATCTTCTACATCTTCTTCTTCTTCGTCTCCATCTTCTTCCTATTTTTCTTTTTCCTTTTCTTCTTCTTCTTGTTCTTCTTCATCTTTGTCATCATCATCATCTTCTTCTTCTTCCAATTCTTCTTCTTCCTATTCTTCTGCTTCGTGTTCTTCTTTTTCTTCTTCGTCTTCTTCCTCTTCTTAATCTTCTCCTTCTTCTTCTTATTCTTATTCTTCTTCAACTTCCTGTTTTTCTTATTCTTCAGCTTCTTCTTCTTCTTCTTCTTCTTCTTCTTCTTATTCTTCTTCTTATTATTCATCTTGTTCTTCTTCGTCTTCTTCTTCTTCTTCTTATTCTTCTTCTTCTTTGTCTTCTTCCTTTTCTCCTTCTTAATCTTCCTGTTCTTCTTCTTTTTCTTCTTCTTCTACTTCCCCTTCTTCTTCCTCTTCTTCTTCTTCTTTTACTACTTCTTATTCACCTCCTCCTCCTCCTCTTCCATCTTCTTCTTCTTCTTCTTCTTCTTTGTCTTCTACATCTTCTTCTTCATCTTCTACTTCTACTTCTTCTTCTTCTTCTTCTTCTTCTACTTCTACTTCTTCTTCTTCTTCTTCTTCTTCTACTTCTACTTCTTATTCTTCTTCTTCCTCTTCGTCTACATCTTTATCATCGTCAGCTTCTTCTTCTTCTTCTAATTCATCTTCTTCTTATTATTTTTCTTAGCCTTCTTCTTCTTCTTCTTCTTCTACTTCTACTTCTTCTTCTTCTTCTTCTTCTTCTACTTCTACTTCTTCTTCTTCTTCTTCTTCTTTGTGTTTTTGTTCTTCTTCATCTTCCTCTTCTTCTTCTTCTACTTTTTGCTCTCATTCTTCTAATTTTTCTTCTCCATCTTCTTCTGCATCTTCTTCTTCTTCTTCTTCTTCTTCTTCTTCTTCGTCCTCTTTTTCTAATTCTTCTTCTTCATCTTTTTCTTATTCATCGTCTTCTTCTTCTTCTTTTGCTTCTTTTTCTTTTTCTTCTTCTTAGCCTTCTTCACCTTCTTCTTCGCCTTCTTCT
Organism: Vanilla planifolia; assembly: GCA_023846275.1. Classification (NCBI taxonomy): domain Eukaryota; kingdom Viridiplantae; phylum Streptophyta; class Magnoliopsida; order Asparagales; family Orchidaceae; genus Vanilla; species Vanilla planifolia. Next base: position 81,784 of record JAIUJO010000673.1, read on the forward strand.
TCTTCTTTACCATCTTCGTGTTCTTCTTCTTTGACACCTTTTTCTTCTTCATCATCATCTTCTTCTTCTTCTTCTTCTTTTCTTCTTCGTCTTCTACTTGTTCTTCTTCTGTCTTCTTATTTTTCCTTTTGGTCTTCTTCTTCTTCTTCTTCTTCTTATCCTTCTTCAACTTCTTCTCCTTCTTGTTCTTCTTCTAGTTCTTTTTCTTCTTCGTCATCATCATCATCTTCTTCTTCTTCTACTTCTTTTTCTTCATCATCATCTTCTTCTTCTTCTTCTTCATCTCTTTCTTCTTCTGCATCTTCTTCTTGTTCTACTTCTTCTTCTTTTTCTTCATATTCCTACACCTCTTCTTCTTCTTATTCATCTTGTTCTTCTTCATATTCTTCTTCTTCTTCTTTTTCTCCTTTCTCTTCTTCCTCTTCTTCTTCTTTTTCTTCTTCAACTTCTTCTTCTCCACCTCCTCCTCCTCTTATTTTATTTTTCTTTTTCTTCTTCTTCTTTTACTTCTTCAACTTCTTATTATTATTATTTTTATTATTATTCATCTTCAACTTCTTCTTCATCTTCTTCTACTTCTTTTTCTTCATCTTCTACTTCTTTTTCTTCATCTTCTACTTCTATTTTCTACTTTTTCTTCTTCCTCTTCTTCTTCTTCTTCTTCTTCGTCTTCTTCTCCTTTTCTTTTATTTGTTCCTCTTTTTCTTCTTCTTCTTCTCTATCTTCTTCTTCTTCTTCTTCTTCTTCTTCTTCTTCTACTTCTTCGTCTTCTTCTTCTTTCCTTCTTCTTCTTCTACTTCTTCTTCATCATTGTCTTCATCTTCTTCTTTTTTTTGTTATCTTCATCTTCTTCTTCCACCGCTTCTTTTTTTTCTTCTTCTTCTTCTTCTTCATCTCCTACTTCTTCTCCTTCTTCTTTTTCTTCTTCTACTTCTTCTTCCTACTCATCTTCTCCTTACTGTTATTTTTCTTCTTCTTCTTCTTGTTCTTCTTCTTCTTCTCCTTCTCCTTCATCATCTTCTTCTTCTTCTTCTTTTATTTTTTGTCTTCTTTATCTTCTTCTTCTTCTTGTCCTTTTTCTTCTTCTTATTCTCCTTCTTATTCTTCTTCTTCTTCATCATCTTCTTCTTCTTTTTCTTCTTTTTCTTCTGCTCCTTTTTAATCTTCTTCTTATTCTTCTTTTTCTTCTTCTTCTTCTTCTTCTTCTCCTTCATATTCTGCTTCTTCTTCTTCTTCATATCCATCTTCTTTGTCTTCTTCTTCTTCTTTGTCTAATTGTTCTTCTTCGTCTACTTCTACTTCTTCATCCTCTTCACCGTCTTCTTCTCTTTCTTCTTCTACTTCTTCTTTTTCTACTACTTGTTCATCATCTTCTTCTTCTTCTTCTTCTTCTTCTTCTTCTTCTTCTTCTTCTGCTTTTTCTTCTTCTTCTTCATCTTCTTCTCCTTCTTCTTCTTCTTGTTCAACTTCTTTTGCTCCTTCTTCTTCTCCTTCTTCTTCTTCTTCTTCTTCCCCTTCCTCTTCTTCTTCTCCTTCTCCTTCTTCTTCTTCTTCTTCTTCTTCTTCTTCTTCTTCCTTCTTCTTTGCCTTCTTCTTCTTCTTTTTCTTCTTCTCCTTCTTCTTCCTCTTCTTCTCCATCTTCTTCTTCCTCTTCGACTTCTTCTTCTCCTCCTCCTCTTCCTTCTTCTTCTTCTTCTTCTTCTTCTGCTTCTTCTTCGTCTTCTTCTTCTTCTTCTTCTTGAACTTCTTCTTCATGTTATTTTCCTTCGTCTTCCTCTACTTCTTTTTCTTCATCTTCTGCTTCTACTTCTTCATCATCTAAAACTTCTTCTTATTCTTCTTCTTCTTCTTTTTCTTCTATTTCTTCTTATTATTATTATGATTCTTCTTCTTCTTCTTGTTCTTCTTCTCTTTCTTCTTCTTCTTCTTCTTCGCCTCTTTCTTCTTCTTCATCGTCTTCATCTTCTTGTACTTCGTTGTCTTCTTCTTCTTCCTCCTCCTCTTCTTCTACTTTTTCTTCTTCTTCTTATTCTTCTTCTTCTTCTTCTCCTTCTCCTTTCTCTTCTTCTATTTGTTCTTCTTCTTCTTCTTCTTCTTCTTCTTCTCCTTCTTCTTCTTCCTCTTCTACTTCTTCTCCTCCTCCTCCTCCTCCTCCTCTTCCTTCTTCTTCTTCTCCTTCTTCTATTACTTCTTCTTCGTCTTCAACTTCTTCTTTTTCTTCTTGAACTTCTTCATGTTATTCTCCTTCGTCTTCCTCTACTTCTTTTTCTTCATCTTCTTCTTCTACTTCTTCATCGTCTACAACTTCTTCTTCTTAGTCTTCTTCTTTTTCTTTTTCTTTTATTTCTTCTTATTATTATTATGATTCTTCTTCGTCTTCTTGTTCTTCTTCTCTATCTTCTTCTTCTTCTTCTTCCCCTCTATCTTCTTCTTCATCGTCTTCATCTTCTTCTACTTCGTTGTCTTCTACTTCTTCTTCCTCCTCTTCTTGTACTTTTCTTCTTCTTATTCTTCTTCTACTTCTTCTCCTTCTCCTTTCTCTTCTTCTTTTTGTTCTTCTTCTTCTTCTTCTTCTTCTTCTCCTTCTTCTTTTTCATCATCTTCTTCCTCTTCTTCTTCTTTGTCTTCTACATCTTCTTCTACTTCGTCTTCATCTTCTTCCAATTTTTCTTTTTCCTTTTTTTCTTCTTCTTGTTCTTCTTCATCTTTGTCATCATCATCATCTTCTTCTTCTTCCAATTCTTCTTCTTCTTCTTCTTCTTCTTCTTTTGCTTCGTGTTCTTCTTTTTCTTCTTCGTCTTCTTCCTCTTCTTAATCTTCTCCTTCTTCTTCTTATTCTTATCCTTCTTCAACTTCCTGTTTTTCTTTTTCTTCAGCTTCTTCTTCTTCTTCTTCTTCTTCTTCTACTTCTTATTCTTCTTCTTATTATTCATCTTGTTCTTCTTCCTCTTCTTCTTCTTCTTCTTCTTCTTCTTTGTCTTCTTCCTTTTCTCCTTCTTAATCTTCCTGTTCTTCTACTTTTTCTTCTTCTTCTTCTTCCTCTTCTTCTTCCTCTTCTTCTTCTTCTTCTTCTACTTCTACTACTACTTCTTATTCTCCTCCAACTCCTCCTCTTCCATCTTCTTCTTCTTCTTCTTCTTCTTCTTCTTCTTTGTCTTCTACATCTTCTTCTTCATCTTCATCTTCCTCTTCTTCTTCTTTTTCCTTTTCCTCTTCTTCTTCTTCTTCTTCTTCTTCCTCTCCGTCTACATCTTTATCATCGTTAGCTTCTTCTTCTTCTTCTAATTCATCTCCTTCTTATTATTTTTCTTAGCGTTCTTCTTCTTCTTCTTCTTCTTCTTTTTCTTCTACTTCTTCTTCTTCTTCTTCTTTATGTTTTTGTTCTTCTTCATCTTCCCCTTCTTCTTCTACTACTTTTTGCTCTCATTCTTCTAATTTTTCTTCTCCATCTTTTTCTACATCTTCTTCTTCTTCTTCTTCTTCTTCCTCTTTTTCTAATTCTTCTTCTTCATCTTTTTCTTATTCATCGTCTTCTTCTTCTTCTTTTTCTTCTTTTTCTTCTTTTTCTTCTTCTTCTTCGCCTTCTTCTTCTTCTTTACCATCTTCGTGTTCTTCTTCTTCGTCACCTTTTTCTTCTTCATCATCATCATCTTCTTCTTCTTCTTCTTTTCTTTTTCGTCTTCTACTTCTTGTTCTGCTTTGTCTTCTTATTTTTCCTTTTTGTCGTCTTCTTCTTCTTCTTCTTATCCTTCTTAAACTTCTTGTCCTTCTTGTTCTTCTTCTAGTTCTTTTTCTTCTTCGTCATCATCATCATCTTCTTCTTCTTCTACTTCTTTTTCTTCATCTTCTTCTTCTTCTTCTTCTTCTTCTCTTTCTTCTTCTACATCTTCTTCTTGTTCTACTTCTTCTTTTTCTTCATATTCCTATACCTCTTCTTCTTCTTACTCATCTTGTTCTTCTTCATCTTCTTCTTCTTCTTCTTTTTCTCCTTTCTCTTCTTCCTCTTCTTCTTTTTCTTCTTCAACTTCTTCTTCTCCACCTCCTCCTCCTCTTATTTTACTTTTCTTTTTCTTCTTCTTCTTTTACTTCTTCAACTTCTTATTATTATTATTTTTATTATTATTCATCTTCAACTTCTTCTTCATCTTCTTCCACTTCTTTTTCTTCATCTTCTACTTCTTTTTCTTCATCTTCTACTTCTATTTTCTACTTCTTCTTCTTCTTCTTCTTCTTCTTCTTCGTCTTCTTCTCCTTTTCTTCTATTTGTTCCTCTTTTTCTTCTTCTTCCTCTTTATCTTCTTCTTCTACTTCTTCTTCTTCATCTTCTTCTCCTTTCCATCTTCTTCTTCTACTTCTTCTTCATCATTGTCTTCATCTTCTTCTTTTTTTCGTTATCTTCATCTTCTTCTTCCACCGCTTCTTCTTCTTTTTCTTCTTCTTCTTCTTCTTCATCTCCTACTTCTTCTTCTTCTTATTTTTCTTCTTCTACTTCCTCTTCCTACTCATCTTCTCTTTACTCTTATTTTTCTTCTTCTTCTTCTCCTCCTTCTCCTTCATCATCTTCTTCTTCTTCTTCTTTAATTTTTTGTCTTCTTTATCTTCTTCTTCTTTTCTTCTTCTTCTTGTCCTTTTTCTTCTTCTTATTCTCCTTCTTATTCTTCTTCTTCTTCTTCATCTTCTTCTTCTTTTTCTTCTTTTTCTTCTGCTCCTTAATCTTCTTCTTATTCTTCTTTTTCTTCTTCTTCTTTTTCTTCTTCTTCATATTCTTCTTCTTCTTCTTCATATTCTTCTTCTTCTTCTTCTTGGTTGTCTTCGTCTTGTTCTTCCTTGTCTTCTACTTCTTCTTCAACCCCTTCTTTTTCATCTTCTTCTTATTCTTTTTCTTCTTCTACGTCTTCATCATCTCCTTCTTCTTGTTCTTTTTCTTCTTCTTCTTCTTCTTCTTCTTCTTCTTCTTCTTCATCTTCTTGTTCTTCTTCTTCTTCTTTTCTTCTTCTTCTCCATCTTCATCTTCTTTTTCTCCTTCTTATTCATCTTCTTCTTTTCCTTCTTCTTCTTCTTCTCCTCCTTCTTCATCTTCATCTTCTTCCTCTTCTTCTTCTTCAACTTCTACATCTTCTTCTTCTTCTTCATCCTCGTCTTCTTCATCGTTTTTTCTTTTTCCTCTTCTTCTTCTTCTTCTTCATCATCTTTATCATCGTCATCTTCTTCTTCTTCTTCTTCATCTTTATCATCGTCATCATCTTCTTCTTCTTCTAATTCTTCTAATTCTTCTTCTTCTTATATTTCTTCTTAGCTTTTTTCATCATCATCATCATCTTCTTCTTCTACATCTTCTTCTTCTTCTTCTTCT
>JAIUJO010001368.1:10000-15000 GCA_023846275.1 Vanilla planifolia
TTCTACTTCATTTTCTTTTTCATCTTCATCATCATCATCATCTTCTTCTTCTTCTAATTCTTCTTATTCTTCTTCTTCTTCTTCTTCTACTACTTCTTCTTCTTCTTCTTGTTCTTCTTTTTCTTCTTCTTCTTCTTCTTCTTCTTCTTCTTTTGCTTCTTTCTCCCCTTCCTCCTCCTCAACCTCTTCATCTTCTTCTTTCTATCCTTCTTCTTCTTATTATTATTTTTCTTGTTCTTCCTGTTGTTCTCCTTCTGCTTCTCCTTCTACATCTTCAACTTCTTCTTCCTCTTCTTCTTCTCCTTCATCTTGTTCATTGTTTACTTCTTCTCAATCATCATCTTCTTCTTCTACTACTACTTCTTCATCTTCTTCTACTTCTTCTTCTTCATCTTCTTTTTGTCTTTCTTCTTCTTCTTTCTCTTCTTTTTCTTCTTCTTCTTCATCATCTTCTTCTTCTTCTTCTTCTCTTTCTCCTTCTCCTTCTTCTTCTTCATCTTCTTCTTCTTCTTCTTCTTCTTCTTCTTCTTCTCCTTCTTCTACTTCTTCTTCTCCTTCTTTCTTCTTCTTCATCTCCTCCACCTCCTTCTTCTTCAACGTCTTGTTCCCCTTCTCCTTCTTCTCCTTGTACATAGTATCATTCTTTTTCTTCTTCTTGCTCTTCTTCTTCTTATTTTTCTTTTCTTCTTCTTCTTCATGTTTTTCTTCTTCTTCTTCTTATTCTTTCTCTTCTTCTTATTCTTTCTCCTCCTCTTCTTCCTCTTCGTCTTCTTTTTCTTTCCATTCTTCTTCTTCTTCTTCTTCTTCTACTTCTATTCTCCTTCTTCTTCAACCTCTTCTTCTTCTTCTTCTTCATTTTCTTGTTCTTCTTCTTCTTCTTCTACTGCTTCTTCTTCTTCTTCTTCTACTTCTTCTTCCTCCTCTTCTTCTTCTTCTTCTTTTCCTTCTTCTTCTTCTTCTTTTTCTTCTTTTACTTCATCAACAACATCTTCTACTTAATGTTCTTCTTCTTTTTCTTCTTCATCATCTTCTTCTTCATCATCATCTTCTTCTTCCACTTCTTCTTCTTCTTCTTCTATTTCTTTTTCTTCTTCCTCTTCTTCTTCTTCCTCTAACTCTTCTTCTTCTTCTCCTTCTTTTTCTTATTCTTCTCCTTCTCCTTCTTCTTCTCCTTCCTTTGCTTCATCTTCTTCTTCATCATCATCTTATACTTCTTCTTCTTCTTCTTTCTCTTCATCTTCTTATTCTTCTACTTCCTGCTCTGCATCTTCTTCTTCTTCTTCTTCTTCCTCTCTTTCTTCTTGTTATTCTTCTTCTTCTTCTTCTTGTTCCTCTTCTTCTTCTTCTTCTTCTTCATCTTCTTCTTCTTCTTCTTCTACTGCTACTTCTCCTTCTTCTACTTCTTCTTCCCCTTCTTCCTCTTCATCTACTTCTTCTCCTTCTTTTTTTCTCCTTCATCTTCATGTTGTTTATCTTTTTCTTATTCTTCTTCTTTTTCTTCTTCATCATCTTCATCCTCTTCATCTCTATCTTCTTCTCATTCTCCTTCTTCTTCTTCTTCTTCTTCTTCTTCCTCCCCCTCCTCTACTTCTTCTTCTTGTTCTTCTTCTTCTTCTTCTCCCTTTTCTCTTCTCTTCCTCTACTTCTTCTACTTCTTATTCTTCTTCTTCTTCTTCTTCTTCTTCTTTTCGTTCTTCCTCTTCTTCATCATCTTATTGTTATTCTTCTTTTTGTTCTTCTTCTTCTTTTTCTTCTTCTTCCTCCTCGTTTTTAACATCTTCATCTTCATGATCATCATAATCTTCTTCTTCTCCTCCTTCACCTACTTCTACTTCTCCTTCTTCTACTTCTTCTCCTTCCTCTTTTTCATCTCCTTCTTCTCCTTCCTCTTCTTCTCCTTCTTCTTCTTCCCCTTCTTCTTCTTCATCTTGTTCTTCCTTTTCTTCTACATCATCTTCATCCTCTTGTTCTTCTTTTTCTTCTTCTTCTTCTTCTTCTTCTTCTTCTTGATTATCTTCTTCCTCTACTTCTTCCTCATCTTCTTCTTCATCGACTACTACTTCTTTTTCTTCTTCCTCCACTTCTTCTTCTTCCTCTTCTTCTTCTGTCTCTCCTTCTTCTTCTTCTTCCTCTCCATCTTCTTATTATTCTTCTTCTCCTCCTTTTTTTTCTTCTTCTTCTTGTCCTTTTTTCTTCAAATTCTTCTTCTGCTTCTTCATCTTATACATCTCCTTCTCCTTCTTCTTCTTCTTCCTCTTCCTCTTCCTTTTCTTCTTCTTCTTCTTTCACTTCTTCTTCATCTTCTTCTTCTTCTTGTACTTCTTCTTCTCCTTCTTTTTCTTCTTCTTCTTCTACTACTACTACTTCTTCTTCTTCTACTTCTTCTTCCTCTTCTAATTCTTCTTCTTCTTCTTCTTCTTTGCCTACTCCAAATACTTCTCCTTCTTCTTCTTCTTCTTCTTCTCCTTCTATTTCATATTTTACTTCTCCTTCTTCTTCTTCTTCTTCTCCTTCTTCTTCTCATTCTTCTTCTTCTTGTTGTTGTTGTTCTTCATCATCTACATCCTCTTCTTCTTTTCCTTCTTGTTTTTCATCTTCTTCTTCTTCTACTCCTTGTTATTCTTCTTCTTTTTCTTCTTCTTCTTCTTCCCCTTATTCTTCTTCATCCTCCTCTACTTTTTATTTTCCTCTCTGTCTTCTTTTGATTCTTCTTCTTTCTCCTCTTCTTCTTCTTCTTCTACTAATACTTCTTTTTCCTCTTCTTCTTCTTCTACTACTACAACTTCTTATTCTTCTTCTTTTTCATCTACATTTTCTTCCTCTTGTTCACATTCTTCTTCTTCTCCTTGTTCCTCAACTTCCTCCTCGTCTTCTTCTTCTTCCTCCTCTTTTTCTTTTTCTTTTTCTTATTCTTTTTTTTCTTCTTCTTCTCCATCTTCTTCTTTCTTCTTCTTCTCCTCCTTCTTCTTTCTCTCCTTATTATTATTATTCTTCTTCTTCTTCTTCTCCTTCTCATTCTACTTTTTTTCATCTTCTTCTTCACCTTCTCCTTCTTCTCTCTCTTCTTCTTCTCTTTCTTCTTCTTCTTCTTCGTCTACTACTACTTCTACTTCTTCTTTATCTTTTTCTTCTACTTCTTCCTCTTCTTCTTCCTCTTCTTCTTCTTCTACTTCTTCTTCTCTACTTCTTCTTCTCTTTACCTTCTGCTTCTTCTCCTTCTTTCTCTCCTTTTTCATCATCATCACCATCTTCTTCTTCTTCTTCTTCCTCTAGCTCCCCTTCTTCTTCATCTTCCTCCCTATCTTCCTCCTCTTCTTCCTCTTCTTCTTCTTCTTCTTTTCCTACTTTTTCTTCTTCTTTTTCTTCTTCTTTTCTTATTCTTCTTATTCTTCTTCTTCTTTTACTTCTTCTTTTGCTTCTTCTTGCTCTTCTTCTTCTTCTTCTTCTTCTTTTATTCTTCTTCTTCTTCTTCTTCTTCTTCTTCTTCTTCTTCTTTTTAATCTTCTTCTTCCTCTTCTTATTCTTCTTCTATTTCTTCTTCTTCTTCCTCTTCCTCCAACTCTTCTCCTACTACTTTCTCTTCTTCCTCTTCCCCTTCTCCGTCTTCTTCTTCTTCTTCTTCTTCTCTATGTCTTTTTTTCAACTTCTTCTTCTTCTCCAACGTCATACTCTTCTTCTTCCTCTACATCTTCTTCTTCTTCTTATACTACTTCCTCTTCTTCGTCTTTTTCTTCTTCTTCTTCTTATTCTTTGTCTTCTTCTACTTCTTTTACTTCACCTTCTTCATCTTCTTCTTTTCTGCTTCTTCTTCTTCTTGTTCATCTTCTTCTTCCTCCTCCTCCTCTTCTTCTTCTTCTACTTCTTCTTTTCTTTAGCTTCTTTTTTCTCTTCTTCTTCTCATTTTTCTTCTTTTTCTTCTTGTGCTTCTAATTGTTCTTCCTATTCTTCATCATCATCATCATAATCTTCTTCTTCTTCTACTTCTACTGCTTTTATTTCTTCTACTTCTTCTTCTTATTATTCTTTTTCGTCATCATCATCATCTTCTTCTACTTCTACTTCTTCTTCTTCTTCTACAACTACTTCTTCTTCTTCTTCTTCTTTTTATTCTTCTCCTTCTTCTTCTTCTTCTTGTTCTTCTTGTTCTTCAGGTTCTTCTTCTTCTTCTTCTTCTTCCTCTTCATCTTCTACATCTTCCTCTTCTTCTTCTTCTTCTTCTTTTTCTTCTTCTTCTTCTTCTTTTTCTTATTCCTCTTCTTCTTCTTCTTCTTCTCCTTCTTCTTTTACTTCTTTTTCTTCTTCCCCTTCTTCTTCTTCTATTTCTTCTTCAACTTCTTCTTTGCCTACTTCTTTTTTTCTTCTTATTCTTCCTTTTATTTTTTTTCTTCTTCTTCTCCTTCTTCTTCCTCTTCTTCTACTTCTTCTTCTTCTTTTTCTTCTCCTTCATCACCTTCTTGTTGTTGTTCTTCTTCTTCCTCATCTTGTTCTTCTTCCTCTTCTTCTCCTTCTTCTTCTTTTTCGACTTCTCCTTCTTCTTCTTCTTCTAGTCCTACTTCTTTTTCTTCTTCTACTTCTTCTTCTTCTTCCTATTCATGTTTTTCTTCTTCATCACCTTCTCCTTGTTCTCTATCTTCCTCTTCTTTTTCTTCTTCTTCTTCTTTTTCTTATCCTTCTTCTTCATCTTCTCTTTCATCTTCATCTTCTTCTTCTTTTTCTTCTTCTACTTCTTTTACTTCTTCTTCTTCTTATTATTCCTCTTCTCCTTCTTCTTCTTCTTGTTCTTCTTCTTCTTCTCCTTCATCTTCTTCTACTTCTTCCTTCCCCTCTTCCTCCTCATCCTCTTCTTCTTCTTCTTCCTATCCTTCTTCTTCTTCTTCTTCCTCTTCTTCTCTTTCTTCTTCTTGTTGTCCTTGTCCTTCTCCATCTTCTCCTTCTACTTCATCTCCTTCTTTTTCCTCTTCTTCTTCTCCATCTTCTTCTTCTTCTTCATCTTCATCTTC
>JAIUJO010001368.1:25000-27500 GCA_023846275.1 Vanilla planifolia
CATCATCATCATCTTCTTCTTCATCTACTTCTTCCTCTTATTTTTCTTCTTCCACTTCTTCTACTTCTTCTCCTTCTTCTTCTTCTTCATGTTATTCTTCCTCTTCTTCTTATTCATCTTCTTCTTCTTGTTCTTTTTCTTCATCTTCTTCTTCCTCTTCTTCTTCTTCCTCTTTTTTTCATCTTCTTCTGCTTCTTATTCTTCTTCTTCTTCTTCTTCTTCTTCTTCCTCTCCTTCTTCTTCTTCTCCTTTTTATTCTTCTTCTTCTTTTTCTTCTCCTTCTCTTGCTCCTTCTCCTCTAACTTCATCTTCTCTTTCTTCATCTCCTTCTTCTTCTCCTCCTTTTACAAAATCTTCTTCTTCGTCCTCCTCCTCCTCTTCTTCTTTTCTTTCCCTTCTTCTTCTACTACTTCTCCTCCTCCTTCTTCATCTTCTTCTTCTTCTTCCTCTCCTTCTTTTCTGTTCGTCTTCTTCTCCTTCTTCTTCTTCTTCTTCCTCTTCTTCTTCTTCTTCCTATTCTTCTTCTTCTTCTCCTACTTCTTCTTTAATTTCTTCTTCTTCTTCTTCTTCTTCCCCTTCACTTTCTTTTCCATCTACTTCTTCTCCTTCTTCTTCTTCTTCTTCTTCTTCTTCTTCTTATTCTTCTTCTTCACCTTCTTCTTCTTCTTCATTTTCTTCTTCTTCTTCTTCTTCTTCTTCTTCTTCTTTTTCATCATCATCATCATCTTCTTCTTCTTCTTCTTCTTATTGTCCTCCTTCTTTTCTTCTTCTTCTTGTTCTTCTTTGTCTTCTTCTTCTTTTTCATCATCTTCTTCTCCTTCTTCTCCTTCTTCGCTTTCTTTCTCCTCCATCTAAACTTCTTATTCTTGAACTTCTTCCACTTCTTCTTCTTATTCTTCTTCTTCTTCTTCTTCTTCTTCTTCTACTTTTTCTTCTTCTTCTTATTTTTCTTCTTCGTCTTCTTCTACTTCTTCCTCTTCCTCTTCCTCTTCTTCTTCCTCTTCTTCTACTTCTTCTCCTCCTGCTCCTCCTCGTCCTTCTTGTTCTTGTATTTCTTCTTCTTCATCTTCTACTTGTTCTTCTACTTCTTCTTCTTCTTGTTCTTCCTCTTCTACTTCTTTTTCTTCTTCATCTTCATCTTCTTCTTCTTCTTCTTCTTCTTCTTTTTCCACTTCTTCCTCTGCTTCCTATTCTTCTTATTCTTCTTTTTCTTATTCTTCTTCTTGTTCTTCTTCTTCTCCTTCTTCTTCCTCTACATCTTCTCCTTCATCTTCTTCTCCTTCTTCTTCTTCTTCTTCTTCTTCTTCTTCTTCTCCTTCTTGTTCTTCTTCTTCCTTCTCTTCTTCATGTTCTTCTTCTTCTTCTTTTTCTCCTTCTTCTTCTTGTTCTTGTTCTTCTTCTTTTTCTTCTTTTTCTTTTTCTACTACATCTGCTTCTCCTTTTTTTATCTACTTTAACCACCTCCTCTTCTTCCACTTCTTCCTCTTCTTCTTCTTCTTCTTCCTCTCCTTCTTCTTCTTCTTCTTCTTCTTCTTCTTCTCCTCCTCCTCCTTCTCCTTCTACATCTTCACCTTCTTCTTATTATTCTTCTTCTTCCTCCTCTTCTTCTACTTCTTCCTTTTCTTCCTCTTCTTGTTCTTCTTCTTCTTCTTCTTCTTCTTCTTCTTTTCTTCTTCTTCTTTTCTTCTTCTTCTTCTTCTTCTTCTTCTTCTTCTTCTTCTTCTTCTTCTTCTACTTGTTCTTATTCTTCTTCTTCTTCTTTTACTACTTCTTTTTCTTCTTCATCTTTTTCTCCTCTTTCTACCTCTTCTTCATCAACATCTTCCTCTTCTCCTCCTCCTCCTTCTTCTTCTCTTGCTTCTTCTTCATCTCCTCCTTCTTCTTCTTATTGTTCTTCTTCTTCTTCTTATTCTTCTTCTTCTTCTTCTTCATCTCTTTTTTCTTCTTCTTTATACTCTTGTTCTTCTTCTCCTTCTTCTCCTTCTTCTTCTTCTTCTTCTTCCTTTTCTTCTTCTTCTTCTTCTTCTCCTTCTTATTCTTCTTCTTCTTCTTCTTCTTCTTCTTCTTTGTCCTTCACTCCTTCCTCTTCCTCTCTAACTTCTTCCACTTCATCTTTCTTCATCATCTTCAACTTTTTCTCCTTCTTTTTCTTCTTTGACTTCTTCTTCTTCATCTTCTTCTTTTTCTTCTTCTTCTTCTTTGCCTTCTTCTTCCTCTTCTATTTCTTTTTTGTCTTCTTCTTATTCTTCTTCTCTTCTTCTTCTTCTTATCCTTATTCTTCTTCTTCTTCTTCTTCATCTACTTCTTTATCTTCTACTTCTTCTACTTCTTCTTCTTCATCATCCTCTTCTTCTTCCTCTTCTTCCTCTTCTTTTTCCTCTTCTTCTTTTTCTTCTTCTTATTCATCTTCATCTTCGTCTTCTTCTTCCTCATCTTGTTATGCTTTTTCTTCTTCATCATCTCCTTCTTCTTCCTCTACCTATTCTCCTTCTTCTTTTTC
>JAIUJO010001368.1:45000-62500 GCA_023846275.1 Vanilla planifolia
TTCTCCTTCTTATTCATCTACTATTTCTTCTTCTTCTTCTTCCTCCCCTTTATCTTGTTCTTCTTCTATGTTTCCTTTCTCTTCTTCTTCTACTTCTTCTTCCTTTTTGTCTTCTTCATCGTCTTCTTCTTCGTCAACTTTTTCTTCTTCTTCCTTGTCTTCTTCTTCTTCTTCTTCTTCTTTTCTTCTTCCTCTTTTTCTTATTCTTCTTCTTCTTCTTCTTCTTCTTCTTCAACTTCTTCTTCTTCTCCTCCTCCTCCTCCAACTTCTTCTTTTCTTACATCTTCTTCTTCTTCTTCTTCTTCTTCTTCTCCTTCTTCTTCTCCTCCTCCTTCTTCTTCATCTTCTTCTTCGTCTTTCTCTTCTTCTTTGTCTTCTTCTTCTTCTTCCCCCTCTTCATCTTTTTCTTCTTCCTCTTCTTCTTTTTCTTAGTCTTCTTCATCTTCTTTACCTTCTTCGACTTCTTCATCTTCTTCTTCGTTTTCTTCTTCTACTACTTCTCATTTTTCATCTTCATTTCCTTCTTCTTTTTCTACTTCTTCTTCTTCATTTTCTTCTTCTTCTTCTTCTTCATCTTCTTTTTCTCCTTGTTTTTCTTATTCTTCTACTTCTTCATATTCATCTTCTTCTTCTTCTTCTTCTTCTTCTTCTTGTTTTACTTCTTCTTCTACTTCTTTTTCTTCTTCTTCCTCTAATACTTTTTTATCATCATCTTCTGCTTGCTCTTCTTCTTCTTTGTCTTCTTCTTCTACTTTTTCTGTCTTCTTCTTCTTCTCTTTCTTCTTATTCATCTTCTTCTTCTTCTTCTTCAACTTCTTTCTTCTTCTTCTTCTTCTTCTTCTTCTTCCTCCTCCTCTTCATCTGCTTCTTCTTCATCCTCTTCTTCTTCTTCCTATTCTTATTCTTCTTCTTCTTCTTCTCCTACTTCTTCTTCTTCTCCTCTTTTTTCTCCTACTTCTTTTTCTTCTTCATATTCCTCTTCTCCTCCAACTTCTTCTTTTACTTTCTTCTTCTATTTCTTCATCCCCTTTTTTGTCTACTGCTTCTTCTTCTTAAGAAGTAGAAAAATAAGAAAAGGCAAAAAAGAAATAAAAGAAGATGAGGAAGAAGAAGATGAAGAAGGTGAAGAAGATAAAGAAGATAAGGAAGAAGAAGATGAAGAAGAAGTAAAAGAAGAAGAGGAAAAAGATGGAGAAGAAGCAGATTAATTAAAGGAAGAAGGAAAAGAAAAAGTAAAAGAAGTAAATGTTGAAGAAGAAGGAGATGATGAACAAGAAATAGTAGTAGAAGAAGAAGATAATGAACAAGAAATAGTAGTAGAAGAAGAAGAACAAGAACAAGAACTAGAAGAAGATGATAAACAAGAAATAGAAAAAGAAAAAGATGAAAAGGAAGAAGAAGAAAGTGGAAGACGAAGAAAAGGAAGACAAGAGGAGGAAGAAGAAGAACAAGAAGTAGATGTTGATGAAGAAGAGGAAGTAGAAAAAAAAGAAAATGAAGTAAAAGAAGAAGACAAAGAAAAAGAAAAAGGAGAAGAAAACAATGAAGAAGAAGAAAAAGAAGGAGAAGACAAAGAAAAAGAAGAAGTAGAAGAGAAAGAAGAAGAGGAAGAAGAAGAAGCACAAAAAGAAGTGGATAAGAAAGAAGTAGAAGAAGAAGAAGAAGAAGTCGAAGAAGAAGAACAAGAACAAGAAGAAGAAGAAGAAGACAAAGAAGAGAAACGAGAAGAAGAAAAAGAAGAAGCACAAGAAGAAGTAGAAGAATAAATATGAAGGGAAAAAGAAGAAGAGGAAGAACAAAAGAGGAAGAAGAAGAACAACAATATAAAGAAAAAAAGCAGAAAAAGAAGAAGGAAATGAAGAAGTAGTAGAAAAAGAAAAAGTTCTAGAAGAAGAAGAAGAACAAAAAGAAGATTCAAAGACGAAGAAGAAGAAGAAGAAGAAGAAGTCGAAGAAGAAGAAGAAGAAAAGTAAAATAAAGAGGAAGATGAAGTAGAAGAATGAGGAGTCAAAGTCACAGAAGAAGAAGAAGAAGAAGAAGAAGAAGAAGAAAAAGAAGAAGTCGAAGAAGAAGAAGAAAAGTAAAATAAAGAGAAAGAAGTTTAAGAAAGAGAAGAAGAAGAAGAGTTTAAGAAAGGAAGAGGAAGAAGAAGAAGAAAAAGAAGAAGAAGAAGAAGAAGAAGAAGAAGTGGAAGAACAAGAGGTAGAAAAAGAAGTGGAAACCCACAAAAAAGAAGAAGAATCAGGAGTCGAAGAAGTGGAAGAAGTAGAAGAGGAAGAAGACATGGAAGAAGAAGGTGAAGAAGAAGAAAAAGAAGTTGAAATAGAAGAAGAAGAAGAAGAAGAATTGGAAGACAAAGAAGAAAAAGAAGAAGATGAATTACTCAACAAAGAAGAAGAAGAAGAAGAAGAAGAGGAAAACAAAGAAGAAGAAGAAGAAGAAGAAGAAGAAGAAGAAAACGAAGAAGATGAAGAAAAAGAAGAAGACAAAGAATATTGAAGAAGAAGAAGTAGAAGAAGAAGAGCAAGAAGCCAAAGAAGTAGAAAGCACAAAATAATTACATGAAGAAGAAGAGGAAGAAGAAGGAGAAGAAGAAGGAGAAGCAGAAGGAGGAGGAGAAGAAGAAGAAGAAGAAGGCAAGGAAGAAGAAAAAGATGAAAGGAAGAAGAAGAAGAAAATGATGAAGAATAAGAAGAAGGGACGAGCGAGAAGAAGAAGAAGAAGAACAGAAAGAAAAAGAAGTCAAAGAAGAAGAAGAAGATGAACAAGAAGAAGTAGAAGAAGAAGAAGAAGAAGAAAAAGTAGAAGAAGAAGAAGGTGAAGAAGTAAAAGAAGAAGAAGGGGAAGAAGACAAAGAAGAAGAAGAAGAAGAAGAAGAAGAAGAAGAAATAAAAGAAGAAGACGAAGAAGAAGAAGAAGAAAAAGAAGAAGAACAAGAAGAAGAAGAAGAAGAAGATGAAGAATAAGATGACGAGGAATTTGAAGATGAAAAAGAGGAGGAAGAAGAAGAAGTAATGATGAAAAGTAGAAAAGGAAAAAAATTAAGAAGAAGAAGAGAAGAAGAAGAAGATGAAGAAGAAGTAAAGGAAGAAGAAGAAGAAGAAGATGAAGAGGAAGAAGAAGGCAAAGAAGAAGATGAAAAAGAAGAAGTAGTAGAAAAAGAAGAAGAGAAAGTCGAAGCATAAGAAGAAGAAGAAGAAGAAAGAAGAAGAAGAAGAAGAAGAAGAAGAATAATTAGAGGGAGAAGAAGGAGAAGAAGAAGAAGGAGGAGGTGAAGAAGAAAAAGAAAGAGAAGGAGGAGGGAAAGAAGAAGAAGAAGAAAATAAAATGAAGACAAAGAAGAAGAAGAAGAACAAGAAGAAGAAGAGGAAGTAAAAGAAGAAGATTTTAAGAATAAGAAGAAGAATAGGAAGAAGAAAAAGAAGAAGAAGAAGAAGAAGAAGAAGAAGAAGGCAAAGAATTTAAAGAGGGAGAAGAAGAAGAAGAAGAATAACAAGAAGAAGAAGAAGCAGAAGAAGAAGAAGAAGAAGAAGAAGAAGGAGGAGGAGGAGGTGGAGAATAATAATAATAATAATAATAATAATAATAATAATATGGAGAAGAAGAAGAAGATGAAAAAGAAGAAATAGAAGTAGAAGAAGAAGATGAAGAAGAAGAAGAATAAGAAGAAGAAGAAGACAAAGAAGTAGTAGAAGATGAAGAAGACAAAGAAGCAGATGAAGAAGAAGAAGAGGATGAAGTAAAAGAAGAAGAAGAAGAAGAGGATGAAGTAAAAGAAGAAGAAGAGGAAGAAGTCGAACTACAGGAAGAAGAAGAAGAAGAAGTAGAAGACGATAAAGATGATGAATAAGACGAAGAAGAAGAAGCAGAAGAAGAAGAAGAAGAAGAAGAAGATGAAGAAGAAGCAAAAGAAGAATAAGAAGAAGAAGAAGTAGAAGAAGATAATGAAGAAGAAGAAGAAGAAGTCGAAGAAGGGGAAGAAGAAGAAGAAGAAGACGAAGAAAAAGAAATAAAAAACAAAGGTGAAGATGAAGAAGAAGACGAAGAAGAAGGAGAAGTAAAAGAAGGATGAGGAGGAGAACAAGAAGAAGAGAAAGTCGAAAAGGATGAAGAAAAAGAAGAAGAAGAAGAAGAAGAAGAAGAGGAAGAGGAAGTAGAAGAAGAAGAAGATAAAGATGAAGAAGTAAAAGAAGAAGAAGAAGAAGAAGAGGAAGAAGAAGAAGAAGAAGAAGACAAAGAAGAAGAAGAAGAAGAAGAAGAAGAAGAATTAGAAGGAGAAAAAGAAGAAGAAGAAGAAGAAGACGTAGAAAAAAAGAAAAAGAAGAAGAAGGAGAAGAAGAAGAAGAATAAGTTAAAGAAGAAGAAGAAGAAGAAGAAGAGGAAATAGAAGAACAAGAAGAAGAAGAAAAAGGAGAAGAAGAAAGAGATAAAGAAGATGATGAAGAAGAAGAAGAAGAAGGAGAAGATGAAGAAGTAGAAGAAGAAAATGGAGATGTGAAAGAAAGAGAAGAAGAAGAAGAAGTTGAAGAAGAAGAAGAAGAAGAAGAAGGAGAAGGAGAAGGAGGACAAGAAGAAGAAGAAGAAGACAAAGAAAATTGACACGTAAAAGAGGATGATGAAGAAGAAGAAGAAGAACACGTAGAACAAGAAGGAAGAGAAAAGAAGGTGAAGCAAAAGAAGAAGAAATAGAAGAAGAAGAAGAAGAAGAAGAAGGAGAAGAGGGAGAAGAAAAAGAAAAATAAGAAGAAATAGGAGAAGAAGAATGAGGAGGAGAAGAGGAAGAAGAAAAAGAAAAAGAAGAAGATGAAAAAGTAGAAGAAAAAGATATAGAAGTAGAAAGTGGAGAAGAGTAAGAAGGAGAAGGAGAAGAAGAAGAAGAAGAAAAAGAGGAAGATGATGAAGAAGAAAGAGAAGAAGATGTTGGAGAAGAAAAGCAGGAGGAAAATACAAAGAAGAAGACGAAGAAGGAAAAGAAGATGAAGATGAAGAAGAAGAAGGAGAAGAAGAAGTCAAAGAAGAAGAAGAAGGAGAAGAAGAAGTCAAAGAAGAAGAAGAAGACAAAGAATAAGATGAAGAAAAAGAAGAAGAAAGCAAGAAGAGGAAGAAGATGTTAATGAAGTAGTAGAAGACAAAGAAGAACAAGAAGAAGAAGCAGAAGAAGATGATGAAGTTGGAGAAGAAGAAGAAGATGAACACGAAGTGGAAGATGAAGAAGAAGTTGAAGAAGAAGAAGAAGAAGAAGAAGAAGAAGATGAAGATGACAAAGAAGGGGAAGATAAAGAACAAGAAGAAGAAGAAGAAGAAGAATATGAAGACTAAGGGGAAGAAGAAGAAGAAGAAGAAGAAGAAGTTGAAGAAGAAGGAGAAAAATAAGAAAGAGAAGGGTAAGAAGGAGAAGAAGTTTGAAGAAGAAGAAGAAGAAGAAGAAGTAGCAGAAGAAGAAGAAGAAGAAGAAGAAGAACAAGAAAAAGAAAAGAAAAAGAAGAAGAAGAAAAGAAAAGAAAATGAGAAAGAAGGAGGAGAAAGAGAAGAAGAAGAAGAAGAAGAAGAGAAAGTACTAGAAGAAGAAGAAGGAAAAGAAGACAAAGAAGAAGAAATAGAGAACAAAGGAGGAGGAGGAAGAAGAAGAAGAAGAAGGAGATGAAGACAAAGAAGTAGTAGAAGAAGAAGAATAAGAAGAAGAAGAAGAAGATGATGAAAAAGACAAAGAAGAAGAAGAAGTATTAGAAGGAGAAAAAGAAGATGTTGAAGAAAAGAAGAAGATGAAGAAGGATAAGAAGAAGAAGAATAAGTCAAAGAAGAAGAAGTAGAAGAATAAGAAAAAGAAGAAGAAGAAGAAGAAGAAGAAGAAAAAGAAGAAGAAGAAGAAGAAGAAGCACAAGAAGAAAGAGATAAAGAAGAAGAAGTTGAAGAAGAAGTAGGAGAAGTTGAAGAAGAAAATGGAGAAGTGGAAGATGGAGAAGAAGAAGAAGATGAAGGAGAAAAAGGAGGTGGAGGAGAAGAATAAGATGAATAAAACTAAGATGATAATGATGAAGAACACATAAAACAAGAAGGAGAAGAAGAAGAAGAAGATGAAGAAAAAGAAGAAAAAATAGATGAAGAAGGAGAAGAAGAACCAGAAGAAAAAGAAAAATAAGAAGAAGAAAAAGTAGAAGAAAAAGATGTAGAAGTAGAAGATGGAGAAGTGTAAGAAGGAGAAGTAGAAGATGAAGTATAAAAAGAAGAAGACGAAGAAGAAGAAGGAGAAAAAGAAGTAGGGGAAGAAAAGGAGGAGGACGAAAAGATGAAGAAGAAAGAGAAGAAGAAGAAGAAGGAAAAGAGGAAGAAGAAGAAGAAGAAGAAGTCAAAGAAGAAGAATTAGACGATGAAGAAGAAGAAGGCAAAGAAGAAGGAAGTGCAAAGAAGAAGAAGAAGAAGAAGAATAAAAAGAGGAGGAAGAAGAAGAAGAAGAAGAAGAAGAAGAAGAAGAAGACGAAGAGCAAGAAGAAGAAGAAGACAAAGAAGAAGAAGATGAAGAAGAAAAAGAAAAAGAAGAAAAATAATTAGAAATGAAGTAGAAAAAGAGGAAGAGGAAGTATAAGAAGAAGAAGTTGAAGAAGAAGAAGTTGAAGAAGAAGGACAAGAAGAAAAAGAAGAAGAAGGAGAAAAAGAAGATGGAGAAGAAAAATATAAACAAGATGAAGAAGGAGAAGGAGAAAAAGAAGGAAGAGGTGGAGAAGAAGTGGAAGAAGTACATGATGAAGAAGAAGAAGAGAAAGAAGAAGAGGAAGAAGAAAAAGAAGAAGAAGAAAAAGAAGAAGAAGAAGAAGACCAAGAAGAAGAAGAAAAGATAGAAGAAGAAGAAGACAAAGATGAAGAAGAAGTAGCGGAAGAAGAAGAAGATGAAGAAGAAGAAAAAGGAGAAAGAGAAGAAAAAGAAGAATAGTAAGAAGAAGAAGTAGAAGGAGAAGGAGAAGTAGAAGTAGAAGAAGATGAAGATGATGATGATGACGATGAAGAAGAAGATGAAGAAGATGAAATAAAAGAGGAAGAAGAGGAAGGAGCAGGAGGAGGAAGAGGAGGAGGAGGAGGAGAAGATGAAGAAAAAGAAGAAGAAGAAGAAGAAGAAGAATAAGAAGTAGAAGAAGGAAAAGAAGAAGAAGAAAAGAAAGAAGAAAATGAGGATGAAGCAGGAGGAGGAGAAAGAGAAGAAGGGGAAGAAGAAAAAGAAGAAGAAGTAGCAGTAGAAGGAGAGGAAGACAAAGAAGAAGAAATAGAGAACGAGGAAAAATAGGAGGAGGAAGAAGAAGAAGAAGAAGAAGACAAAGAAGACAAGAAGTAGTAGGAGAAGAAGAATAAGACTAAGAAGAAGAAGAAGAAGAAAAGGAATAAGATGACCAAGGCAAAGAAGAACAAGAAGTAGAAGAAAAGGAGAAGAAGAAGAAGTAGAAGAAAAGAAGAAGAAGAAAAAGAAGAGGAAGAAGAAGAATAAGTCGAAGAAGATGAAGTAGTAGTAGTAGTAGAAGAAGAAGAAGAAGAAAAAGGAGTAGAAAAAGAAAGAGACTAAGAAGAAGATAAAGAAGAAGAAGAAGAAGGAGAAGATGAAGAATAAGTAGAAGTAGAAAATGGAGAAGTGCAAGAAGGAGAAGAAGAATAAGAAGAAGAAGGAGAAGAAGAAGAAGAAGGAGAAAAGGAGGAGGAGGAGGAGAAGAAGAAGACAAAGAAGACGGAGGTGAAAAAGATGAAGAAGAAGACAAAGAAGATTAAGAACACGTAGAACAAGGAGGAGGAGAAGAAGAAGAAGAAGAAGAAAAAGAAATAGGAGAAGAAGAAGAAGAAGAGAAAGAAAATGAAAAAGAAGAAAAAGTAGAAGAAAAAGATGTAAGAGTAGAACTTGTAGAAGAGTAAGAAGGAGAAGGAGAAGGAGAAGCAGAAGAAGAAAAAGAAGAAGAAGAAGAAGAAGGAGAAAAAGTTGTAGGAGAAAAAAAGGAGGAAGAAAAGACAAATAAGAAAAAGTGAAGAAGAAGAATTAAAAGAAGATGAAGATGAAGAAGAAGAAGAAGAAGAAGTCGAAGTCGAAGAAGAACAAAAAAGTCGACGAAGAAGAAGAAAGCAAAGAAGGAGGAAGAAGAGGAAGAAGAAAAAGAAGAAGTAGAAGAAGACAAACAAGAAGAAGAAATGGAAGGAGAAGGAGAAGTAGAAGAAGAAGAAGAGGAAGAAGAAGAAGGAGAAGAAGAAGAAGAAGACAAAGAAGAAGGAGAAGAAGAAGAAGACAAAGAAAAATAAAATGAAGGGGAAGAAGATGATGTTGATGAAGGCAAAGAAGATGAAGTAGAGGAAGAAGAAGGAGAAGAAGAAGGCAAAGAAGAAGAACAAGAAGAAAAAGAAGAATAAGACGAAGAAGTAGAAGAAGAAAAAGTATAAGAAAAAGAAGAGGAAGAAGGAGAAGGAGTAGGAGAAGGAGAAACAGATGATGAAGAAGAAGAAGGAGAAGAAGAAAAAGAAGAAGTACACAAAGAAGAACATAAAGAGGACGAAGAAGAAGAAGAGAAGAAGAAGAACAAGAAGAGGAAGAAGGAGTAGAAGAAGAAGAAGAAGAAGATGTAGAAGAAGAAGAAGAAGAAGAAGAACAGGAAGAAGAAGGAAAACAACAAGAAGAGGAAGAAGAAGAAGAAGAAGAAGAAGAAGAAGAAGAAGAAGAAGGACAAGAACAAAAAGAAGAGGAAGAAGAAATAAGGGTAGAAGAAGAAGAAGACATAGAAGAAGAAGAAGAAAAAGAAGAAGATGATGATGACATAGGAAAAGAAATTGTGGAACGTGAAGGAGAAGAAGAAGATGAAGAAGAAGAAGAGAAGAAGATGAAGAAGAAGAAGAGAAGAAGAAGAAGAAGAAGAAGTCTAAGAAGAAGAAGAAGAAGAAGACGAAGAACAGAAAAGAGAAAGTGGGTAACACTATGATGTTCAAGAAGAATAAGAAGAAGAAGAAGTAGAAGATGAAGAAGAAAGAAAAGAAGAAGAAGAAGAAGAGGAAGAGGAAGAAGAAGAAGAAGAAGATGATGATGATGATGATGAAGAAGAAGAAGTAGAAGAAGAAGAAGAAGAAGAAGCAGTGGTAGAGGAGAAAGAAGAATAAGAAGAAAAAGAAAAAGCTGAAGAAGAAGAAGAAGAAGACAAAGGATAAGAAGAAGAAGAAGAAGAGGAAAAACAAGCTGAAGAAGATGATGAAATGAAGAGAAGAAGAAGACTAAGAGAAAGAAGACAACAACAAGAAGAACAAGAAGAATAAAAATAACAAAAACAAGAAGAAGTAGAAGAAGAAGAAGAAGACGAAAGCGAAGAAGATGAAAAAGAATGAGAAGAAGAAGAAGACGAAGAAGAACAAGAATAAGATGAATAAGAAGAATAAGAAGTATTCGAAGAAGAAGAAGAAATAGGCAGAGAAGAAGAAGACAAAGAAGAATCAAGCAAAGAAGATGAAGAAGTTGTTGGAGGGAAGAAGAAGATGGAGAAGAAGAAGTAGACAAAGAAGAAGAAGAAAAAAGAAGGTGATGAAGATGAAGAAGAAGAAGAAGGAAACAAAGAAAATTTTGATGAACGAGAAGAAGAAGAAGAAGAAGTATGTAGGAGAAGAAGAAGAAGAAGAAGACGAAGATGGAGAAGAAGAAGAAGAAGAAAAGAAGTCGAAAAGAAGAAGAATAAGAAGAAGATGATGATGATGATGATGTTGAATAAGAAGAAGAAGAAGATGATGAATAAGAAGAAGAAGAAGAATTGACGAAGAAGAGGAAGTCAAAGAAGAGGAAGAAGAAGAAGTGGAAGAAGAAGAAGAAGAAGGCAAACGAGAAGAAGAATTATAAGAAGAAGAAGAAAATTAAGAAGAAGAAGAAGTAGAAGTAAAAGAAGAAGAAGAAGTAGAAAAAGAAGAATAAGAAGAAGAAGAAGAAGAAGAAGGAGAGGAAGAAGAAGAAGGAGAAGAAGAAGTAGAAGAAGAAGAAGAAGAAGAAGAAAGTGAAGAATAAGACAAAGAAGAAGAAGGAGAAGAAGAAGAAGACAGAAAAATAAAATGAAGGAGAAGAAGATCATGTTGATGAAGGCAAAGAAGAGGATGTAGAGGAAGAAGAATAAAAAGAAGAGGAAGACAAAGAAGAACAAGAAGAAGACAAAGAAGAAGAAGACGAAGAAGAAGAAGAAAAAGAAGAAGAAGAAGAAGAAGAAGTAGAAGAAGAAAAAGTATAAGAAAAAGAAGAGGAAGAAGGAGAAGGAGAAGGAGGAAGGAGAAGTAGATGAAGATGAAAAAAGATGAAGGAGAAGAAGAAAAAGAAGAAGGAGAAGAAGAAAAAGAAGAAGTAGACGAAGAAGAACATAAAGAGGACAAAGAAGAAGAAGAAGAAGAAGGAGAAGAAGAAGAAGAAGAAGAAGAAGAAGAAGAACAAGAAGAAGATGTAGAAGAGGAAGAAGAAGGAGAAGACAAAGAAGAAGAAGAAGAAGAAGAAGAAGAAAAGGAAGGACAAGAAGTATAAGAAGAAGAACAAGAAGAAGTTGAAGAAGAAGTAGAAGAAGAAGATGAAAAAAAGAAGAAGAAGAAGAAGAAGTAGAAGACAAAGAAGATGAAGAAGAGGAAGAAGTGGAACAAGAAAAAGAAGAAAAAGAAGAAGAAGAAAGGGAACAACATGAAGAACCAAAAGAACTTGAGGAAGAAGTCGAACAAGAAAAAAAGAGGACGAAGAAGAAGAAGAAGAAGAAGAAAATGAAGGCAAAGAAGAAGACGAAGAAGAAAAAGATGATGATGAAGAAGATCAAGAAGAAGAAAAGGAAGTAGTAAAAGAAGAAGAAGAAGAAGAATGAGAAGAAGAAGAAGAACAAGCAGAATAAGGAAAAAAAGAAGTAGACAAAGAAGAAGATGACAAAGAAAAAGAAGAAGAAGAAGAAGACAAAGAAGAAGAAACTAATAAAAAAGAAGAAGAAGCAGAAGAAAATGAAGAGAAGAAGAAGAAGAAGAAGAAGTAGAAGAAAAAGAAGGAAAAGGAGAAGAAGAAGTGGAAGAAAAAGAAGAAGAAGAAGAAGCCAAAGAAGAAGAAGAAGAAGAAGAAGAAGAGAAGAGGAAAAAGAAAGAGAAGATGAGGAAGAAGAACATTAAGTGGATGATGAAAAAGAATAAGAAGAAGAAGAAGAAGAAGAAGAAGAAATGGAAGGGGAACTAGAAAGAAAAGAAGAAGAAGAAGAAAAAGAAGAAGAAAATGGAGAACAAGAAGAAGAAGAAGAAGAATTTGAAGAAGAATAAGAAGAATAAGAAGGAGAAGAAGACAAAGAAGAAGAAGAAGAAGAAGAAGGAGAAGAAGAAGAAGAAGAAGAAGAACATTAAGAAAAAGATGAAGAAAAATACAAACTTGAAAAAAAAGAGGGTGAAGAAAAGATGAAGAAGTAGAAGAAGAAGAAGAAGAAGAAGAAGAAGAAGATGTAGAGGAAGAAGAGGAACAAGAAGACAAAAAGGAAGAAGAAGAAGAAGGAGATGAAGAAGAAGAAGAAGAAGAAGAAGGAGGAGGAGGAGATGAGGATGTCGAAGAAGAAGAAGAAGAAGATGCAGAAAAAGAGGTAGAAGAAGAACAATAAGGTGAAGAAGCCGAAGTAGATGAGGAAGAAGAAGAGCATGAAGAAGAAGAAGATGAAAAAGAGAAAGTAGAAGAAGATGAAGAAGAAGAAAAAGAGAAAGTAGAAGAAGAAGAAGAAGAATAAGAATAAGAAGAAAAAGAAGAAGAGGAAGAATTAGAAGAAGATGAATGAGATTTAGAAAAAGAAGAAGAAGAAGAAGTCAAAGAAGAAGAACAAGAACAAGAAGAAGAGGAAGAATAAGAAAAAGAAGATGAAGAAGACAAAAAAAGTTTAAGTAGAAGAAGAAGAGGAAGAAGTCGAAGAAGAAGAAGAAGAAGATGAAGATGACGAAGAAGAACAAAAAAAATAAAAAGAACACGAATAAGGGGAAGAAGTAGAAGAAGAAAATAAAGTAGAGGAAGTTAAAGGATAAGAAGAAGTTGGAGAAGATGAAGAAGAAGAAGACGGAGAAGAAGAAGAAGAAGAAGAAAAGATGAAGAAGAAGATGAAGTTGAAGATGAAGAAGAACAAGAAGATGAAGAAGAAGAGTGAGGGGGAAGAAGCAGAAGAAGAAGAAGAAGAAAAAGTTGAGGAAGAAGGAGGAGGAGAAGGAGAAGAAGAAGAAGAAGAAGAAGGAGAAGAAGAGGGAGAAGGAGGAGAAGAAGAAGGAGGAGAAGAAGAAGGACAAGAAGAAGATGAATAGGAAGAAGAAGAAGAAGAAGAAGTAAAAGATGATGAAGAAGAAGAAGAATAAGAAGAAGATGAAAATAAAGAGGTTGATGAAGAAGAAGAAGAAGAAGAAGAAGAAAAGGAAGAATATGAGAAAGATGAAGAAGAACAAGGAGAAGAAAAAGTGCGAGAAGGAGGAGGAGAAGAAGAAAAAGACAAAGAAGAGGAAGATGAAAGAAGAAGAAAGAGAAAAAGTAGATGAACAAGAACAAGAAGATGAAGAAGAAGAAGACGAAGGAGAAGAAGAGGATGGAGAACAAGAAAAAGAGGAAGAAGTAGGAGGAATACAAGAAGAAGAAGAAGGAGAAGAAGAAGTTGAAGGAAAAGAAGATGGTGAAGGAGAAGAAGAGGAAGAAGAAGAAGAAGAAGACGAAGAAGAAGATGAAGAAATAGAAGAAGAAGATGGCAAAGAAGAAGAAGAAGATGACAAAGAAGAAGAAGATGATGAAGAAATGAAAGACAAAGAAGAGGAAGATAAAAATAGAAAGAATAAAAAGAAGCAGAGGAAGAAGATGGAATAAGTCGAAGAATAAGAAGATGAAGAAGAAGAAGAAGTGGAAGAAGGAAAAGAAGAGGAAGAGGAAGATGAAGAAGAGAACATGAAAAGAAAAAGATGAAGAAGAAGTTGAAGAACAAGAAGATGCAGAAGAAGAAGAAGAGTCAAAGAAGAAGTAGTGGAAGATGAAGAAGAAGAAGAAGAAGAAGAAGATGAACATGAAGCAGAAAAAGAAGAAGGGGAAGAAGAAGAAGGAAAAGTAGAAGAAGATTAAGAAGAGCAAGAAAAAGAAGAAGACGAAGAAGACAAAAAAGACAAAGATGGAGAAGAGGAAGTAGAAGAAGAGGAAGAAGAAGACGAAGAAGAAGAAGAAGAAGATGAAAAAAAGATGAATAAGAAGAACACGAAGAAGAAGAAGGAGAAGAACAATAATGAGAAGAAAAAAAGATTAAGATGCAGAAGAATAAGACGAATATGAAGAAGAAATGGAAGAAGAAGAAGAAGATGAAGAAGAAGAAGATGAAGAAGAAGAAGAAGAAGAAGAAGAAGGTTAAGTTGAAGAAGAAGACGAAGAAGTAGAAGAGAAAGCAGAAGAACAAGAAGAAGACGAAGAAGAAGAATACAAAAAAGAAGAAGTAGGAGAAGAAGAGAAAGAAGAAGAAGAAGATGAAGAAGGAGAAGAAGAATAAGAAGAAGATGAAGAGGAAGAAGAAGAAGAAGAAGAAGAAGATGATGATGATGATGAAGAAGAAGAATGGAATAGACAAAGAAGTAGAAGAAGAATAAGAAGAAGTAAAAGAAGAAGAAGAAGTAGAAGTAGAAGAAGAAGAAGAAGAAGAGGAAGAAGAAGTAGAAGAAAGGGAAGAAGAAGGAGAAGAAGTAGAAGAAGAAAAAGAAGAAGACTAAGTAGGAGAAGGAGAAGAAGAAGAAGAAGAAGAGAAAGAAGTAGTAGAAGCAGAAGAATAATTATTATTATTATGATAATAATAATAATAATTAGAACAAGAACAAGTAGAAGTAAACGAAGAAGAAGATGAAGAAAATGAAGAAGAAGAGTCGAAGAAGAAGAAGTCGAAGAAGGGGAAGAAGAAGAAGAGGAATTAGAAGAAAAAGAAGAAGAAGAAGAAGAAGAAGAAGAAGAAGAAGAAGAACAAGTAGGAGAAGAAGACAAAGAAAAAGAAGAAGTTAAAGAAGTACAAGAAGGCAAAGAAGAAGTAGAAAAAGAAGAAGAAGACGAAATAGAAGAACAAAAAGAAGAAGAAGTAGTAATATAAGTCGAAGAATAAGAAGAAGAAGAAGAAGTTGAAGTAAAAAGAGAAGGACAAGAAGAAGAAGAAGAAGAAAAAGAAGTAGAGGATGACAAAGAAGATGAATAAGAATAGGATGAAGAAAAGAAGAAGAAGAAGAAGAAGAAGGAGAAGGAGGAGAAGAAGAAGAAGAAGAAGAAGAAGAAGGAGAAGGAGGAGAAGAAGAAGAAGAAGTAGAGGATGATGATGAGGATGAAGAATAAGAAGACAAAGAAGAAAAAGAAGAAGAAGAAGAGGATGATGATGAACAAGAAGAAGATAATGAAGAAGAAGAAGAAGAAGAAGAAGAAGATAATGAAGAGGAAGAAAATTTTGAAGAAGAAGGAGGAGAAGAAAAAGAAGGCTGAAAAAAAGAGGACGATTGTGATGAATAGGAGGAAGAAGAAGAAGAAGAAAAAGAAGAAGAAAAGAAGAAAAAGAAGAAGACATAATAGATGAAGTAGAAAAAAATTAGTAGAAGAAGAAGAACAAGAACAAGAAAAAGAAGAAGAAGAAGAAGAAGAAGAAGAAGAAATTGTAGAAGAAGACGAAGTAGAAGAGGAAGAGGATGAAGAAAAAGAAGAAATAGAATTAGAAGAAGAAGAAGATGTAGAAGAAGGAGAAGAAGACAAAGAAGAAGAAGAAGAAGAAGAAGAAGAAGTTGAAGTAGAAGAAGAAGAAGATTACAAGGAAGAAGAAGAAGATGAAGAAAAGAAAGACAAAGTAGCGAAAGACAACAAGAGGGGGAAGAAGAAGAGGAAGAATAAGACAAAGAAGAAGAAGAAGGAGAAGAAGGAGAAGAAGAAAGAGAAGAAGAAGAAGGAGAAGAAGAAGTTGAAGCTGAAGAAGAGGAGGAAGAAGAAGAAGAAGTAAAACAAAAAGAAAAAGAACAAGGAGAAGAAGAACAAGAAGAACAAGATGGCAAAGAGAAGAAGAAGTAGAAGAAAAAGAAGAAGAACATGAAGAAAAAGAAGAAGAAGAAAAAACCAAGTCAAACAAGAAGAAGAAATTAAAGAAGAAGAAATTAAAGAAGAAGAAGTGGAAGAAGAAGAAGAAAAAGAAGAAGAAGGTGAAGAAGACGAGGAGAAAAAGAAGAATACAAAGAAGACAAAGAAGAAAAAGAAGAAAAGAAGAAGAAGAAGTAGAGGAGGAGGAAGAAGAAGAAGAAGAAGAAGAAGAAGAAGAAGAACAAGAATAATTAGAAAAAGAAGAACAGTAAAAAGAAGAAGAGGAGAAGAAGAATGAGATGAAGAATAAGAAGAAAAAGAAAAGAAGAAAAAGAAGAAGATGGAGTAGATTAAGAAGAGTGACAGTAAGAATAAGAAGAAGAAGAACAAGAACAAGATGAGGAAGACAAAGTAGAACTAGATGAAGAAGAAAAAGAAGATGAAGAGAAGAATAAGATGAATATGAAGAAGAAGTTGAAGAAGAAGTGGAAGAAGAAGAAGAAGGCAAAGAAGAAGGCAAAGAAGAAGAACAAGAAGAAATAAAAGAAGTAGAAGAAGAAGATGATGAACAAGATGAAGATAAAGTGGAAGAAAAAGACTAAGAAGAAGAATTCAAAGAAGAAGAAGAAAAGACGAAGAAAAAGAAGTAGGTGAAGGAGAAAAAAAAGAAGAAGAAGAGGAAGACAAAGAAGAAGAAGAAGAAGCAGAAGAAGATTAACAAGATGATGAAGAAGAAAAAAAAGAAGAAGAAGAAAGAGAAGAAGAAGTAGAAGATGAAGAAGAAGAAGAAGAAGAAAAAGTAGTAGAAGAAGATGATGAAGAAGATGATGATGATGATGAAGAAAAAGGAAAAAGGAGAAGAAGAAAGCAAAGAAGAAGAAGAAGAAGAAGAAGAAGGTGATGATGATGATAAACAATGAGATGAAAAAAAATAATAATAATAAGAAGAAGAAGAAGAGGAAGGTGAAAAAATAGAAGATGAAGAAGAAAAAGAAGAAAACAATGAAGGAGAGGAAGGCATAGAAAAAAAGAAGAAGTAGAGGAACAAGAGGTAATAGTAGTAGTAGTAGTAGTAGAAGAAGCAGAAGAAGAAGAAGGGGAGGAAGAAGAAGGTGAAGAAGAAGAACAAGAAGAAAAAGACTATGTAGAAGAAGAAGAAGAAGAAGACGTAGAAGTAGAAGAAGACTAAGAAGAAGGAGAAAAATAAGAAAATAAAGAGAGTAGAAGAATAGGAAGTAGAAGAAGGTAAAGAATAAGAAGAAGAAGAAGAAGAAGAAGAAGAAGACGAAAACGAAGAAGAAGAAGAAGACAAAGAAAAACGAGAAGAAGAAGAATAAGGAGAAGAAGAAGAAGAAGAAGAAGAGGAACAAGAAGAAGATTTTCAACAAGAAGATTTTGAAGAAGGAGAGCAAGAGAAAAAGGTGAAGAGGAAGAACAAGAAGACAAACAAGAAGAAGGAGAAGAAGAAGAGGAAAAAGAAGGGGAAGAAGTTGAAGAAGAAGAAGAACAAGAGGAAAAATAAGTTAGAAAGAACAAGAAGAAGATGGAGAATAAGAAGAAGAAGAACACGAAGAAAAAGAAGACAAAGAAATAGAAGAAGACGATAACGACGAAGTAAAGAAAGAAGACGAAGAAGAAGAAGAGGAAGAAGAAGAAAACGAAGAAAAAAAGAAGAAGAAAAAGACGAAAAAGAAGAAGAAGAGGATGAAGGAGGAGGAGGAGAAGAAGAAGGAGAAGAAGAAGTAGATGAAGATGAAGAACAAGAAGATAAACAAGAAAAGAAGGAGAAGAAGAAGAGGAGGAAGAAGAAGAAGAAAAAGAGGAAGAAGATGACGATGAAGAAGAAGAAGAAGAGGAAGAAAAAGTGAAGAAGAACAAGAATAAGACGAAGAAGAATAAGAAGAAGACAAAGAAGAAGAAGAAGACGACTAAGACGAAGAAGAAGAGGAAGGGGAAGATGAAGAAGAAGAAGAGGAAGAAGAAGATGCAAAAGAGGAACAAAAAGAAGAAGAAGAAGAAGAAGGAGATGAAGAAGAAAAGGAAAAAGAAGAAGAAGACGAATTAGAGGAAGAAGAGGATGAAAAAAAAGAAGTAGAAGAGAAGAAGAAGAAGAAAAAGAAGAAGAAGAAGATGTAGAAGAAGAGGAAGAAGATGAAGAAGAAGAAGAACAATAAGAAGAAGAAGAAGAAGAAGAAGAAGACAAAGAGGAAGAAGAAGAAGAAGAGTGGAAGAAGAAGTGGAATAAGAAGAGTAGGAGGAGAAGAAGGAGAAGAAGAAGAAGAAGAAGAAGAAGTAGAAGAAGAAGAAGATGAAGAAGAAGACAAAGAATAAACGAAGAAGAAGAAGAAGAAGACAAAGAAGAAGAAGAATACGATTAAGATGAAGAAGAGGAAGAAGGGGAAGATGAAGAAGAAGAAGAGGAAGAAGAAGAAGATGCAAAAGAGGAACAAAAAGAAGAAGAAGAAGAAGAAG
>JAIUJO010001368.1:65000-67500 GCA_023846275.1 Vanilla planifolia
AGGGGAAGAAGAAGAAGGAGATGAAAAAGAAGAAGATGATGAAGAACAAGAAAAGGAGAATGAATAAAAACACGAAGAAGAAGAAGAAGAAGAAAAAGAAGAGGAAGAAAAAGAAGAAGAATAAGAAGAAGAAAAACTTTATGAAGAAGAAGGAAAAGAAGATGAAAAAGACAAAGAAAAAGAAGATGAAGAAGAAGAAAAAGACAATTAAGATGAAGAAGTGAAAGGAGTGGAAGGAGAAGAAGAAAAAGAAGAAGAAAAAAGAAGAAGAAACTAAAGGAGAAGATGAAGAAGAAAAAGAAGAAGAAGAAGGAGAAGATGAAGAAGAAGAAGAAGCAGACGAAGAAGAAGACAAATAAGAAGGAGAAGGAAAACGAGAAGGTGAAGAACAAGAAGAAGATGAAAAATAAGAAGAAGAAGTCAAAGAAGAAGAAGAAGAAGAGGATAAAGAAAAAGAAGAAGAAGAAGAGGATAAAGAAAAAGAAGAAGAAGAAGAAGAAGGAAAAGGGGAAGAAGAAAAAGAAGAAGAAGAAGGCGAAGACGAAGAAGAAGAAGAAGAAGTTAAAGAAGAAGAAAAAGAATAATAAGTAGAAGGACAAGTAGGAGGAGGAGGAGAAGGAGGAGGATGAGGAGGAGAATAAGAAGAAGAAGAGGTGGAAGAAGAAGAAGAAAAAGAAGAAGAAGACTGTAGCAGAAGAAGAAGAAGAAGAAGAAGAAGAAGGTGAAGAACAAGAAGAATAAAAGACAAAGAAGATGAAGAAGAAGAAGAAGAAGAAGTTGAACACAAAGAATAAGAAAAGGAAGAAGGAGGAGAAGAAGAAGAAGAAAAATAAGAAGAAGAAAAAGTAGATGCAGAAGAAGAAGAAGAGGAAGAAGTAGAATGAGAGAAAGCAAAAAAAGCAGAAGAAGTACAAGAAAAAGAAGAAGAAGAAGTAGATGTTGAAGAAGAAGAAGAAGAAGAAGAAGAAGATGAAGACAAAGAAGAGCAAGAGGAAGAGAAGAAGAAGAAGATGAAGAAGAATAAAAGAAAAAGAAGAGAAGAAGTAGAAGAAGAAGAAGAAGTGGAAGAGGAGGAAGA
This sequence comes from Vanilla planifolia, assembly GCA_023846275.1. Taxonomy (NCBI): domain Eukaryota; kingdom Viridiplantae; phylum Streptophyta; class Magnoliopsida; order Asparagales; family Orchidaceae; genus Vanilla; species Vanilla planifolia. Next base: position 66,079 of record JAIUJO010001368.1, read on the forward strand.
AGAAGAAAAGAAGAAGAAAAATAAGAAGAATAAGAGAGAAGAAGAAGAAGATGAAGTTGAAGAAGATGAAGAAGACGAAGGAGCAGAAGAAGCAAAAGAAGAAGTTGATAAAGAATAAGAAGACAAAGAAAAAGATGAAGAAAATGAAGAAGTAAGAGACAAAGTGGAATAAGAAGAAGACTAAGAAGAAGAAAGTTATCAAGAAGAAGAAGTAGAAGAAGCGAAGAAGAAGAAGAAGAAGAAGAAGAAAATGAAGTAGAAGTAGTAGAAGAAGAAGAAGAGGAAGAAATGAAGAAGAAGAAGAAGAAAATGAAGTAGAACACACAAATGATGAAGAAGAAGAAAAAGAAGAAGAGAAGGAGGAGAAGAAAGAAGAAGTATAAGAGGTATAAGAAGAAGAGAAGAAGAAGAAATAGGTGAATAAGAAGATAAAGTAGAAGTGAAAGAAGAATAAGATGAAGAAGATGATGAAGAAAAGGAAGAAGAAGAAGAAGATGAAGAAGAGTAAGAAGAGGAAGAAGAGGAAGAAGAAGAATTAGAAGAAGAAGAAGAAGAGAGAAGAGGAGGAGGAAGAAGAAGTAGAGGAAGAAGAAGAAGAAGAAGAAGTAAAAGAAGACGAAGAGGAGAAAGAAGTCGAAGAAGAGGAAGAAGAAGAAGAAGAAGTTGAAGAAATTGAAGAAAAAGAAGTAGAAGAAGAAGGAGAAGAAGAAGATGAAGATGAAGAAGATAAAGAAAAAGATGAAGATGAAGAAGTAGAAGAAGAAGATGATGAAAGAGACAAATAAGGAGAAGATGAAGAGGAAGAAGAAGAAAACTATGAAGAAGAAAGATATGAAGAAGAAGAAGAAATTGAAGATAAAGAAGAAGAAGAAGAAAAAGAAGAAGAAGAAGAAGAAAATGAAGAAGAAGTAGAAGAATTAGAAAAAGAAGATGAAGGAGGAGAAAAAAAGAAGTGGTAGAACAAGAAGAAGAAGTAGTAGAAGGTGAAGAAGATGTGGAAGAAGAAGAAGAAGAAGAAGGTGAAGAAGAAGAAGAATAAAAGAGAAAGAAGAAGAAGAAGAAGATGAAGAAGAAGAAGAAAAAGAAGTAGAAGTAGAACACAAAAAGAAGAAGGAAACGAAGGAGAAGAAGAAGAAGAAGAAGTAGATGTAGAAGAAAAAGAAGAAGGAGAATAAGAAGGGAAAGAGGAAGAAGAAGAAGAAGAAGAAGAAGAAGGAGAAGGAGAAGAAGATGAAGAAGAAGTCAAAGAAGAATAAGAAGAAGTAGAAGAAGAAGAAGAAGATGATGATGATAATGACGACAAAGAAAACGAAGAATTAGAAGATGATGATGATGAAGATGACAAAAATGAGGAAGAAGAAGAAGAAGAAGAAAAAGTAGAAAAGGAAAACGAAGATGACGAAGAATGGGGCGAAGAGAAAG
>JAIUJO010002355.1:2500-12500 GCA_023846275.1 Vanilla planifolia
TCTTTTTGTTCCTTTTGTTATTCTTTTTCTTCTTCTTCCTCCATATCTTCTTCTTCTTCTTCTTCTTCCTCTTCTTCTTCTTCTTCTTCCTATTCTTCTTATTTTTCTTCTTCTTCTTCTTCATCGCCTTATTCTTCTTCTTCTCTTCTTCTTCTTTTTTGTCTTCCTCTTCTTCTTCTTCTTCTTTTTCACCTTCTCCTTCTTATTCTTCTTCTTGTTGTTGTTTTACTTCTTCTTCTTCTTCTTCCTCCTCCTTATCCTCTTCTTCATTTTCTTCTTATACTTCTTTTAGTACTTCTTCTTTTACTTCTACTTATTTTTCTTCATCTTCTTCTTCTTGTTCTTCTTTTCCTTCTACTTCTTTGTCTTCTTTGTCTACTTTGCTTTCTTATTCTTCTTCTTTTTCTTCCTCTTCTTCATGTTGTTCTTTGACTTTACCTTCTTTTTCTTCATCTTTTCTTCTTCTTCTTCTTCTTGCTCTTCAACTTCTCCTTCTTCTTGTCCTTCTTGTTCCTCTTTTTCTTCTTCTTCTTCTTCTTCTTCTTGATCTTCTTCCTCTACCTCCCCTTCTTCTCTTCTTCTTCTTCTTCCACTACTTGTCCCTCTTCTTCTTCTTCTTCTTCTTCTTCTTCTTGTCCCTCTTCCTCTTCTTCTTCTTCTTCTTCATCTTTTTCATCATCTTTTTCATCATCTTCCTCGTCTTCTTCTTCTTCTCCTCCTCCTTCTTCTTCTTTCTATTCCTCTTCTTCTCCTTCTTCTTCTTCTTCTTCCATTTCTTCTTCTTCTTCTTCTTCTTCTTCTTCTTCTTCTCCTTCCTCTTCTTCTTCATCTTTCATTTATTTTTCTTCTTCTTCTTCAACTTTTTCATCTTCTTCTAATTCCTCCTCCTCCTCACCTTCCTCTTCTTCATCTTCCTCTCCTTCTTTTTCTTCTTCCTCTTCTTCCACTTTCTCTTCTTCATCTTCTTCTTCTTATTCTTCTTATTCTTCCTCTTCTTCTTCTTGTTGTTCTTCTTCTTCTTCCTCAACAACCTTGTCTTCCTATTCTTCCTCTTCTTCCTCTTCTTCATCTTTCTTCTCCTCTTTCTCTTCTTCTTCTTCTTCTTTTTCTTCTTTCTCCTCCTCCACCTCTTCATCTCCTTCTTTATCATCTTCTTGTTCTTCCCCTTCTTCTTCCTCCTCCTCTTCTCCTTCCTATTCTTATTATACCTCTTCTTCTTTTTTATTCTTTTCCTTCTTCTTCTTTCTCATCTTCTTCTTCTTCTCATTCATCTTCTTCTTCCTCCTCATCCTCATCTTCTTCTTCTTTTTCTTCTTGTTCATCTTTTTCTTCTTCCTCTTCTTCTTCCTCTTCTTCTTCTTGTTATTCTTCTTCTTCTTCTTCCCCTTCATTATCATCTTGTTCTTCTTCTTTGCATTCTACTTCTTTCGATTCTCCTTCCTCTTCTTTTCCTTCTTTTTCTTCATTTTCTTCTTCTTCTTCACCTTTTTCTACTTCTTCGTCTTCTTTCTTCACCTCTAGTTCCTCTTCTTCCTCTTCATGTCCTTCCTCTTCTTCTTCTTCTTCTTCCTCTTCTTCTTCTTACTTTTCTTCTTCTTGTTGTTCTTCTTCTTGTTCTTCTTCATCATCATCTTCTTCTTCTTCTTCTTCTTCCTCTCCTTCTTCTCCTTCTCCTTCTTGCTCTTCATCATAATCATCATCATCTTCTTTTACTACTACTTCATCTTCTTCTTCTTCTTCTTCTTATTATAGTTCTTCTTCTTCTTCCTCATCCCTTTCTTTTTCTTTTTCTTCTTCTTCTTCTTCTTCTTCTTCTTCTTCTTCCTTTTTCCTTTCTTTTTCTTCTTCTTATTCTACTTTTCTACTTCTTCTTCTTCCTCCTCCTCCTCTTATTCTTCATCTTCCTCTCCTTTTTCTTCTTTCTCTTCTTTCTCTTTTCTTTTCTTCTTCTCCTTCATCTTCTTCTTCTTCTTCTTCTTATTCTTCCATATCATCTTCTTGTTCTTCTTCCTCTTCTTCCTCAATATTCTCTTCTTCTTCTTCTTCTTCTTCTTCTTCCTCTTCTTCTTTCTCCTCCCCTTTCTCATCTTCTTCTTCTTCTTGTTCTTCTTCTTCTTCTTCTTCCTCTTCTTCTACTTCTTCTTCTTCTTCCTCATCATCTTCTTCCTTATCTTCTTCTTTTTCTTACCCTTCCTCTTCTTCTTCCTCTTCTTCTTCTTTTTTTCTTCTTGTTCCTCTTCTTCTTTTTATTCCTCTTCTTCTTCTTCTTCTTCTTCTTCCTCTTCTTCTTCTTCTTCTTCCAGTTCTTCTTGTTCTTGTTCTTCTTCTTCTTCATCTTCTTTTTTTTTCTTCTTCTTGTTCTTCTTCTTCTTCTTCGTCTTCGACTTCTTCTTCTCCTTCTCCTTCCTCTTCTTTTTCTTCTTTTTCTTCTTCTTATTCTTTTTTTCTACTTCTTCATCTTCTTTTTCCACCTCTTGTTCCTTTTCCTCCTCTTCTTGTTCTTCCTCTTCTTCTTCTTACTTTTCTTCTTCGTGTTGTTCTTCTTGTTCTTCTTCATCTTCTTCTTCTTCTCCTTCTTCCTCCTTTTCTTCTCCTTCTTCTTCTTATTCATCATCATCATCATCAACATCACCTTCTTCTTCATTATCTTCTACTACTTCTTGTTCTTGTTCTTGTTCTTGTTCTAGTTATTCTTTTTATTCTTCATCTACTTCCACTTCTTCTTCCACTTCTTCTTCTACATCTTTTTCAACTTCTTCTTCTTCTTCTTCTTCTTCTTCTTTCTCTTCTCCATCTTCTTCTTCTTCTTCTCCTACTTCTTCTTCTTCTTCTACTTCTTCTTCCTCTTCATCTTCTCCTCCTCCTCCTTCCTCCTCTTCTTCTCCTCCTCCTCCTTCATCTTCTTCTTCTCCTTCTTCTTCATCATCGTCGTCTTTTTCCTCTTCTTCTTCTTCTTCTTCTTCTTTTTCTTCTTCTTCTAGTATTACTTCTTCTACTTCTTTTTCTCCTTCTTCTTCTTTGTTTTCTATTGCTTCTTCTTATTCTTCTTCTTTTTCCTCTTCTACATCTCCTCTTCTTCTTCTTCGGTTTATTTCTCTTCTTCTTCTTCTGTTTCCTATTCTGCATCTTCTTCCTCTTTTTCTATTTTTTTTTCTTCTTCTTTTTCTTCTTTTTATTCTTCTTCTTCTTCTTCTTCTTCTACTTCTTTTCATCTTTCTTCTTCCTCCTCTTTTTCTTCTTTTTCATCATCTTATTTCCCTTCTCTACTACTTCTTCTTCCTTTTTCTTTTCTAGTTCCTCTTATTCCTCTTTTTTTTCTGTCTCTTCTTCTTCTTCTTCTTCCCATTCTTTTTCTTGCTCTTCTTCTACTTCTTTTTCTTCTTCTTCTTCTTCTTCTTCTTCTACTACTACTACTTCTCTTGTTCTTCCTCTTATTATTCTTTTTCTTCCTTTTCCTCCTCTTCCTCTACTTCTTCTACATCTTCTTCTTCTTCTTCTTCTTCTTCCATTTCTTCTTCTTCCTCTTCCTCTTCCTCTTCTTCTTCTTCTTCTTTTTCTTCTTCCTCTTCCTCTTCTTCTTCTTCTTCTTCTTCTTCTTCCTCTTCCTGTTCATCTTCCTTGTCTTCTTCTTCTTCTTTCTCTTCTTCTTCTTCTTCTTCTTTCTCTTCTTCTTCTTCTTCTTCTTCTTTTCCCCTTCTTGCTTATCTTCTGCTTCTTTTCCTTCTTTTACTTTATCTTCTGCTTTTGTTGCTTCTTATTCTTCCTCCTATTATTCCTCATCTTCCTCTTCGTCTCCTTCCTCTTCCTTCTCTTCTTCTTCCTGTTCTTCTTCATCATCATCTTCTTCTTCTTCTTCTTCATCCTCTTCCTTTTCCTCTTCTTCTTCTTCTTCTTCTTCTTCTTCTTCTTTTTTCCTCTTCTTCTCCATCTTCCTTGTCTTCTTCCTCTTTTTCTTCTTCTACTTCTTCTTCTTCTTCTTTCTCTTCTTCTTCTTCTTCCCTTTCTTGTTTATTCTTCCTCTTCGTCTCCTTCTTCTTCCTTTTCTTCTTCTTCATGTTCTTCTTCATCTTCTTCTTCTTCTTCTTCTTCTTCATCCTCCTCTTCTTCCTCATCTTTGTTGTCTTATGTACCTTTTCTTCTCTTCCTCTTCTTTTTCTTTCTCCTCTTTTTCTTCATTTTCCTCTCCTTCTTCTTTTCCTTTTTCTTCTACTTCTTCTTCTTCTTCCCCTTCTTCTTCTTCGTCTTCCTTTTCCTATTCTTCTTATTCCTCTTCTTCATGTTCTTTTGCTTCTTTTTCTCCTTCTTCTTCTTCCTTTTTTTCTTCTTCTTCTTCGTCTTCTTCTTCTTCTCCTTCTTCTTCTGCTTCTTCTTCTTCTTCTTCCTTTTCTTTGTCCTCTTCTTCTTCTTTTCCTCCTTTTTGTTCTTCCTCTTCTTCTTTTTGTACTTCTTCTTCTTTTTCTTTTCCTTCTTTTTAGTCATCTTACTGTTCCTATTCTTCCTCCTCTTCTTCCTCTTCTTCCTCTTCTTCCTCTGTTTCCACTTACTCTTCTTCTGCACCTTCTTCTTCTTTCACCTCTTTCTATTCTTCTTCTTCTTCTTCGACTTCACCGTCCTCTTGTTCTTCTTCTTCTTCCTATTCTTCTTACTCCTCATGTTCTTCTTCTTCTTCTTCTTCTTCTTCTTCCCCTTCCTCTCTTCATCTTCCTCCTCCTCTTGTCCTTCATCTTCTTCTTCTACTTCTTCTACTTCTTCTTCTTCTTCAACTTCCCCTCTTTCCTTTTCTTCCATTTCTGCTTCTTCCTCTATTTCTTCCTCTCCTTCTCTTCTTCTTCTTCTTCCTCTTGTTCTTCCTCTTCTTCTTCTTTTACTACTACTACTTATTCTTCTTCTCCTTCTTCTTCATCTTCTTCTTCATCTTCTTCTTCTTGTTCTTCTTCCCCTTATTCCTCTCATTCTTCTTCCACTTCTTCTTTCTCCTCTAGTTCCCCTTCTTTCGCTACTTTTCTTCTTGTTCCTCTTATTCTTCTTCTTCTTCTCCTTCTTCTTCTTCTTCTTCTTCTTCTTCTTCTTCTTCTTCTTTTTCTTCATCCTCTTCTCCTTCCTCTTTCTCTTCTTCTTCTTCTTCCTCTTCTTTATCCTCTTCCTCCTCTTCTTCTTCATTTTCTTCTTCCTCTTCTGCCTCTACTTCCAATCTTCCTCTACTTCTTCCCCTTCTTCCTCTTCTTCTTCATCTTCTTCTTGTTCCTCTTCTACTTCTTCTTTCTCATCTTCTTCTTCTTCTTCTTCCTTTTTTTATCATCTTCCTCGCTTCTTCATCGTCTTCTTTTTCCCACTTCTTCTTCTTGTTCTTCATCTGGTTCTTCCTATTCTACTTCTTCTTCTTCTTCTTCTTCTGCTTCTTCTTCTTCCCCTTCTTCTTCTTCCTCTTTTCATTATTCTAATTCCTCTTCTTCATCTTCCACCTTTTGTTCCTCATTTTCCTCTTCTTCATCTTACTCTTCTCCTTCTTCTTCCTATTATTCTTCTTTCTCTTCTTCTTCTTCTTCATCTTCTTCTTCTTCTTCTTCCTCTTCTTATTCTTCCTCACCATCTTCTAGTTCTTCTTTCTCTTCTTCCTTACCTTTGACTTCTTCTCCTTCTTCTCTTTCCTCCTATTTTTCTTCTTCTTTTTCCTTCTCTTTCTCTTCTTCTTCTTTCTTTTTTTCTTCTTCTTCTTCCACTTCTTTTCTTCTTCCACTTTTCTCCTTTCTATTCTTCTACTTCTTCTTCTTCTTCTTCATCAACTTCCTGCTCCTCCTCCTCCTCCTCTTCTTCTTCTTCATCTTCTTCTTCTTCTTCCTTTTCAATTTCTTCTTCTTCTTTTCCTCAACTTCTTCTTCTTCTTCTTCTTTTTCTCTTATTCTTATTCTTATTTGTCTTCTATTTCTTCTTGTTCTCTTTCCTCTTCTTTTTATTTTTTTTCTTGTTCTTCTTCTTTAACTCCTTTAGCTTTATTCTCCTTCTACCTCTTCTCCTTCCTCCTCTTCTTCTTCTTGCTCTTCTTCTCCTTCTTTCCCTTCTTCTTCTCATTCTTCTTCTTCTTTTTCTTTTTCTATTTCTTCTTTGCCTTTCTCTACTTCTTCCTATTCTTCCTCTCTTTCCTCTTCTTCTTCTTATTATTCATCGTCCCCTTCCTCTTCTTCTCTTTCCTTATTTTCTTCTTCTTGTTCATCCTCTACTTCTTCTTCTTCTTCCTCAACTTCTTCTTCTTTTATGTCTTCTTTCTAAACTTCCTCGTCTTCCTGTTCTTTATGTTCTTCCACCTCTTCTTCTTCCTTTTCTTCCTCTTCTTTCCCTTCTTCTTCATTTTCTTCTTCTTTTTTTGTATCTTCCTCTTCTTCTTCTTCTTTTCCTACTTTCCCTCCTTCTTCTTTTCATGCTATTTCTTCTTCTTCTTATTTTTCTACTTCTTGTTCTTTTTCCTCTTCCTCATGTTCTGAAACTTCTTTCTCTTCTTCTTCCTCTTCTTCTTCTTCTTCTTCATTTGCTTTTTCTTCTTTCTCTTCTACTTCTTCTTCTTCTTCTTTTTCATGCTCATCTTCTTCTTGTTCTTCTTCCTCTTCATCCTCATCTTTAACTTCTTCTTCTTCTTCTTCTTCCACTTCTTCTTGTTCTTCCAATCCTTTCTCCTCCTCTTCTTCTTCTTCTTTTCCTTCTTCCTTTTCCCCTTCTTCTTCTTCTACCACCTCCTCCTCCTCTTGTTCTTCTGCATCTTCTTCTTTAACATCTTGTTTTTCTTCTTCTTCTTCTTCTTCTTCTTTACCCTTATCATCATCATCATCATCATCTTCTTCTTCTTCTTCTTCTTCTTCTTCTTCTTCTTCTTCTTCTACTTCGTCTGCTTCTTCTTCTTGTACAACTACTTCTTCTTCGTCTTCTTCTTTTTCTTCTTCTACTTTTCTTCCCCTTCTTCTTCTTATTCTTCTTCTTATTCCTCTTCCACTTCTTCCGCTTCTTCTTCTTCTTCTTTTTCATCTGTTTCCTGTTCTTCTTCTTCTTCTTCTTCTTCTTCTTCTCCTTTTTCTTCTTTTTCTTCTATGTCTTCTCTTGTACTTCTTCTTCTTCTTCTTCTTTTTCCATTTCTTATGCTTTTTCTTAATCTCCTTCTTCTTCTTCTACTACTTCATCATCATCATCTTCTTCCTCTCTCTCTTAAATTTCCCCTTCCTGTTGCTCATCCTCTTCCTCTTCCACTTCTTCGTTGTCTTCCTCTTCTTCTTCTTCTTCATTTTCTTCCATCTTTCTTTGATCTCCCTTCTTCCTTTGTCCTTCTTCCTTCCTCCATCTTCCTTCTTCTTTCTTCTTTTACTACTTCTTCTTCCTCATCATCTTGTTCTTCTGTTTCTTATTATTCTTCTTTTTCATCTTCTTCCTCTATATATTGTTCTTTAACTTCTTCTTCTTCTTCTTCCCCATCTTCTTTTTTCATCTTCTTCTTCCTCTTCTTCTCATTCCTATTATTCTTCTTCTTTTTCTTCATCATCATCATCATCATCATCACCATCATCTTCTTCTTCTTCTTCTTCATCTTTTTCTTAATTTTCCTTGTCTTCTTCTTCTTCTTCTTCTTCCCACTTCTTCTTCCCCTTCTTCTTCTTCATCCACTTCTTCTTCTTCTTCGTCTTCTTCCCCTTCTTTTTCTTCTTCTTCTTCTTCCCCTTCTTCTTCTTCTTCTTCGTCTTCTTCCCCTTCTTTTTCTTCTTCTTCTTCTTCTTCTTCTTCTTCTTTCCTTTCTATTTCTTCTTCTTCTACTAATTTTCCTATTTCTTCTTCTTCTATTGCTTTTTCTACTTTTTCTTCTTCTCTTCTACTTTTCATCTTCTTCTTCTTCCACTTCTTCTTCTTCTTCTCCTCCTTCTTATTCTTCTTCTCCCTCTTCTTCTTCTTCTTCTTCTTCTTATTCTTCTACTTCTTCCTCTTCTTCCTCTTCTTCTTCTTCTTTGCCATCGTCATCTTCTTCTTCTCTTCTCCTTCTTCTTCTTCTTCATCTTCTTCCTCCTCCTCATCCTCTTCTTCTTATTCTCTTTCTTTTTCCTCATCATCTTTTTGTTTTTCTACTTCTTCTTCGACTTCTTCCTCTTCTTCTTCTTTTTCTTCTTCTTCTTCTTCTTCCCCCCTCTTCATCATGATCATCATGTTCTTCTTCTTCCTTCTTCCTTCTTCCTTCTCCAATCTTTCTTCTTCCTTCATTCTACTTATTTCTTCCTTTTTCCTTCTTCCTTCACCCTTCTTTCTTCCTTCTTCCTTCTTCCTACTTTCTGCTTTCTTCTTTCATTTTTCCTTCTTCTTGTTGTTTGTCTTCCTCATCCTCATCATCTTCTTCTTCTTTTACTTTTTCTTCTTCCTCTTCCCAAACTTCTTCTTCTTTCTCTTCTACCTTTTCTTCTAATTCTATGCTTCTCTTTTCTTCTTCTTCTTATTCTTCATCATCTTTTTTTCTTATTCATCATCATCTCCTTCCTCTTCTCTTAGTCTTCTTTCACTTCTTCTTATTCTTCTACTTCTCGTTCTTCTTCCTCTTCTCCATCTTCTGCCTCTTCTTCTTCTTCTTCTTCTAATTCTTCTTCTTCTCTATCTTCTTCAACTTCTTCTTCTTCTTCTCCTTCCTCTTCTTCTTCTTCCTCCTCCTCATCCTCCTCTTGTTTTTCATCTTCTATTAGTGCTACTACTACTATTACTACTTTTTCTTCTACTTCCTCTTTTTCTTCTTCCACTTCTTCTTCTTCTTTATCTTTGACTTCCTTTACTTCTTCTTTTTCTTCTCCTCCTTCTTCTTCTTCTTCTTCTACTACTTCTTCCTCCACCCCATCTTCCTCTTGTTCTTCTTACTTTTCTTCCTCTTTCTCTTCTTCTTCTTCTACCTCTTCTTCTTCCACTTCTTCCTCTTCTTCTTCTTCCTCTTTTTCTTCCTCTTCTTCCTTTTCTTCTCTTCTTCTTCATCTTCGTCCTCTTCTTCTCCCTCTTCTTCTACTTCTTCTTCTTCCTCTCCTTCTTCTTCCAAGTCTTCTACTTGTTCTTCTTCCACTTTTTCCTCATCTTCCTCATCTTCTTCTCCTCCTTCTTCAAGCTTCTTCTTCTTCTTCTTCTTCTTCTTCTTTCTATTCTTCTTTTTCTTCTTCTTCACCTTCATCTTCTTCTATATCTTCTTTCTCTTCTTCCTCTTATACTTCTTCCACTTCCTCTTTCTCCTCTCCTTCCTCTTTTTTCACTTCCTCTACTTTCTCTTATATTTCCACTTTTTCCTCTTTTTCTTCTTCTTGTACTTCCACTTGTTCTTCTTCTTCTTATACTTCTTCTTCCACATTTTCTCCTTCATCTTCTTCCTCTTCTTCTTCTTCCTCCTCTTCCTCTTCTTCTTCTTGTTCTTAGTCTTCTTCTTCTACATCTTCTTCTTCTTCTTCTTCTCCCTCCTCTTCCTCTACTTCTTTTCTGCATCTTCCAATTCTGCTTCTTCTTTTTCTTCTTCTTTCGGCTTCTTCTTCTTCTTCTTCTTCTTCTCCTTCTTCCTCATCCTCTTCTTCTTCTTCCTCTTCTTGTTCTTTCTCATCTTCCTCGTTTTCTTCTTCTTCTTCTCCTTCTTCTTCTACTACTTCTTTTATTTCTTCTTCTTCTTCTTTTTCTTCTTTCCCTTCTTTATCTTCTACCTCTACTTTTTTTTAAACTTCTTCTACTTCTTGCTTCTCTTGTTCCTCAACTTCCTCTTCTTCTTTTTTTTCCTCTTCTTGTTCTTCCTCTTCCTCATCTTCTTCTTGCTCAACTTCTTCTTCTTCTTCATCATCTTCTTCTTCCTCACGTACTTTTTCTTCTTCTTCCTCTTCATCCTCATCTTCCTCTTCTTCTTTTTTCTTCTTCTTCTTCTTCTTCTTCTTCTTCTTCCACTTCTTTCTCTGCTTCTTCTTCTTCTTCTTCTTCTTCTTCTTCTTCTTTCCCTTCTTCTTCCTTATGTTCCTCTTCTTCTTCC
>JAIUJO010002355.1:17500-22500 GCA_023846275.1 Vanilla planifolia
ACTTCTACTTCTTTGTTTTGTTCTGCTTCTTCCTCCTCTCCTTCTTCTTCTTGTTCTTCTTCTTCTTCTTCTTCTTCTTCCTCGTCTACTTCTTCTTCTACTTCTTCTTTATCTTCTCCTTTCTTCGTCTTCCTGATCTTCTTCTTCAACTTCCTCTTCTTCCTCTACTTCCTTCTCTTCATCTCCCTCTTCTCCTTCTTTTACTTCTTCTTTCTCCACATCTTCTCATTCTTCTACCACTTCTTCTTCATCTTCTACTTTCTCATCATCTTCTTCTTATTCATTTTCTTCTTTCTATTCTTCTTGTTCTTCTTCCTATTCTTCATCTTCTTCTTCTTTTTCTTCTTCTTCTTCTTCTTCTTCTTCTTCTTCTTCGTCTTCTAACTCTTCTTCTCCTTCTCCCTTCTCTTCTTTTTCCTCTTTTTCTTCTTCTTCTTCTCCTCTTCTTCTTTTTCCTCTTCTTCATCTTTTTCTTCTTCTTCTTCTTCTTCTTCTTCTTCTTCTTCGTCGTCGTCTTCTACTTCTTCTTCTCCTTCTCCTTTCTCTTCTTTTTCCTCTTTTTCTTCATCTTCTTCCTCTTCCTCTCCTTCTTCTTTGTCCTCCTCTTTCTCTTCTTATTGTTCTACTTCTTCTTCTACCTCCTCCTCCACCTATTCCTCTTCTTCTTTATCTTCTTCTTGTTCTTCCCCTTCTTTTTCTTCATCTTCTTCTCATTCCTAATCTTCTTCCTCCACTTCTTCTTCTTGTACTTCTTCCTCTTCTTCTTCTTCTTCTTCTTCTTTCGTTTCTTCTTCTTTTTCTTCTTCTTCTTCTTCTTCCCCTTCTTCTTCTTCTTTTTTTGCAACTTCTTCTTCTTCTTCTACATCTTCCTCTTCTTCTTCTCCAACTTCCCCTTCCTCTTCGTCTTCTTCTTCTTCTTCTTCTTCCCATCTTCTTCTTTTTCTTATTCCTTTTTTTCTACATCTTCCACATGTTCTTCTTCTTCTTCCTCCCTTTTCTCTTCTTATTATTCTTCTTCTTCTTCTTCTTCCTCTTCATCTTCCCCTTGTTCTTCTTCTTCTTCTTCTTATCCTATTTCTTCTTCTTCTTCTTCTCCTACCTATTCTTCTTCTTCTTCTTCCTCCTCCTCCTCCTCCTCATCTTCTTCTTCTACATCTTGTTCTTTTGGATTTTTGTCTTCCCTTACTTCTTCTTCTTTTTCCTCGTTTACTTATTTCTCTTCTCCTTCTTCTTCCACATCTTCTTCTTCTTCTTCATCTTCTTCATCTTTCTCTGCTTTTTCTACCTATTAGTCTTCTTCTTCTTCTTCTTCATCTTCTTCATCTTTTTCTGCTTCTTCTTCTTCTTCTTCTTCTACTGCTACTACTGCTTCTTCTTTTTCTCCTCTTCCTCCACTTCTTCATCTTTCTATTGTTCTTATTCTTCTTCTTCCTATTATTCCTCTTTTTGTTGTTGTTCTTCTTCTTCTTCATCATCTTCTTCTTCCTCTTCTTCATCTTCTTCCTAGTCGTCTTCCTCTTCTTCCTCATCTTCTTCTTCTTGTTCATCATCTTGTCCCTCCTCATCCACGTCTTCTTCTTATTGTTATTATTCTTCTTCTTCAGATTCTTCTTCTTCTTCTTCTTCTTTCTCTTCTTCTCCTTCTTTTTCTTCTTCATCTTTTCCCTCTTCATCTTCTTCTTCTTTTTCTTCTTTATGTTCTTCTTCTTCCCCTTCTTTTTCTTCTTCTTCTTCTTCTTCCTTTTTTCTTCTTCTACTTCTTATTCCCCTTCCTCTTCTTCTTTGTCTACTTCTTCTTCTCCTTCGACTTCTTCTTCTTGTTCCCCTTTTTCTTCTTCATCTTCTTCCATTTCTTCGTGCTCTTTTTCTTTTTCTTGTTCTTCTTTTTTTCCATCTCCTCCTCTTCTTCTTCTTCTTCTTTGTCGTCATCATCATCATCATCATCATGTTCTTCTTCTTCTATATTTTCTTCTACTTCTTCTTCTTCTTCTTCTTCATATTCTAATTCTTCTTCTTCATCTTCTTCTTCTTCTTCTTCTTCTTCTTCTCTATTACTACTTCTTTTACTTCTTCTACCTCTAGTTCTACTTCAACATCTACTTCTTCTTCTTGTTCTTCTTCTTTCTCTTCTCCTTCTTCTTCTTCTTTTTCTTCTACTTCTTCTTCTTCTCCTTCTTTTTTATCTTCTTCTTCTTCTTATTCTTCTTGACCTTCTTCTTCAACTTCCTCTTCTTCTTCTTCTTCGTTTTCTTTTTCTCCTTCATCTTCTTTTACTTCTCTTTTTTCTTCTTCTTCTTCTACTACTACTACTCCTTCTTTTTCTTCTTCTTTCTCATCTTCTTCTTATTCAACTTCTTCTTCCTTTTCATCTTCTTCTTCTTCCTATTCTTCATCTTCCTCCTCTTCTTGTTCTTCTACTTCTTCTTCTTCTTCTTCCTCTTCTTCTTCTTCTTCTTCTTTTTCTTCTTCTACTTCCTCTTCTTCTTCTTCCTCTTCTTTGTCCTCTACTTCTTCCTCTCCTTCTCATTTCTCTTCTTTTTTCGCTTTTTCTTCTTCTTTTTCTAGTTTTTCGTCTTCTTTTTCCACTTTTTGTTCATCTTCTTCACTTCTTGTTCTTCCCCTTCTTCTTCTTCTACTTCCACTTCTTCTTTTTACTTTTCTTCCTCTTCTTCCTCAACTTCCTCTTTTTCTTCTCCTCCTGCTCTTCAACATCTTTCTTCTCCTCTTTCTCTTCTTATTCTTCTTTTCCTTCTTCTTCTTCTTCTTCTTCTTCTTCATCCTCCTCCTCCTCCTCTTCATCTTCTTCTTTATCTTCTTCTAGCTCTTCCCCTTCTTCTTCTTCCTCTTCTTCTCCTTCCTGATCTTCTTCTTCCTCTTCTTCTCCTTCCTGATCTTCTTCTTCCTCTTCTTCTTCTTGTTTTCTTAATTTTCTTCTTCTTCTTCTTCTGGTTCTTCTTCTTGCTCTTCTTCCTTTTCTTCTTCTTCTGCTTCCTCTTTTTCTTCTTCTTCTTCTTCTTCTTTTTCTTCTTCACCTTTTTCTTCTTGCCCTTTTTCTTCTTTCTTTCCTCAACTTCTTCTTCTCCTTCTTCTTCTTCTTCCACTTCTCCTGCTTCTTCTTCTTCTACTTCTTCTTCCACTTCTTCTTCTTCTTCTTCTTCCTCTTCTTCTTCTTCGTTTCCTAGTTCTTCTTGTTCTTCTTCCTCTTCTTCTTTATCCTCTTGTAGCTCCTCTTCTTCCTCTTCTTCTTCTTCTTCCACTTCCTCTTTCTTTTCTTCTTCTTCTCCTTCTTCTTTTTCTTCTTCTTCTTCTTCTTCCACTTCTTCTTTTTCTTTTTCTTCCTTTTCTTCTTCTTCTTCTACTACTTCTTCCTCTTCTTCTTCCTCTTCTTCCTCTTCTTCATATTTTTCTCCTTCTCCTTCTGCATCTTCTTCTTCTACTCCTTCTTCTTCTTCCTCTTCGTCTTCCTCCTCTTCCTCATCATCTTCTTCTTCTTTATCGTCTTACTCTTCTTCTTCTTCTTCTTCCTCTTCTTCCCCATCTTCCTTGCTTTCTTCCTCTTCTCCTTCCACTTCTTCTTCTTCTTTTTCTTCTTCTTTTTCTCTTTTTCTTCTTCTTCTTCTTCTTCTTCGTCTTCTTCTTCTTCCACCTCTTTTTCTTCTTCTTCTTCTTCTTCTTCCCCTTCTTCTTCTTCTTCTTTCTCTTCTTCTTCTTCCCCTTCTTCTTCTTCTTCTTCTTCTTCTTCTTTGTCTTCTTCTTCTCTTTTTTCTTCCCCTTCTCCTTCTTGTTCTTTTGCTTCCTCTTCTTCTTCTTCTTCTTCTTCTTCTTCTTTTCCTTCTATTTCTTCTTCTTCTTCTTCTTCTTGTACTTCTCCTTCTTCTACTTCCTCTTTTTGTTCCTTATCTTTCTATTCTTCTTCTTCCACTTTTACTTCATCTTCTTCCACTTTTACTTCTTCCTCCTTCTCTTCTTCTTCTTCTTCATCTTCCTCTTCTTTTTTTGTCTCTTTTTATTCTTCTTCCAACTTCTTCTTCTACTTCTTCTTCCCCTTCTTCTTGTTCTTCCTCTAGCTATTCATCATCCACTTCTTCTTCTTCTTCTTCGTTTAATTATTACTTCAATCTTCCTTCTTTCTTCTATCTTATTTCTTTTTCTTACATTTTCTACTTGTTCTTCTTCTTCTTCTTGTTTTTCTTCTTCTTCCCAAACTTCTTTTTCTCCTTTTTCTTGTTTCCCTTCTTCTTCTACTACTTCTTCTTCTTCTTCCTATTCTTCTTCTTCTTTTTCTACTTCATCTTCATCATTATCATCAACTTCTCCTTCACTTCTTGTTTTTATTTCTCTTCTTCTTCTTCTTCTTCTTCTTCCTCTTCCCTTTCTTCTTCCTCTTCTTCTTCATCTTCTTCATCTTCTTCTTCTTTATCATCTTCATTTTCTTCTTCTTCTTCTTCTACTACTACTACTTGAACTTCTTCTTCTCCTTCATCCTCATACTCATCCTCTTCTTCTTCTTCTTCTTCTTCTTCTTCGTATTTTTCTACTTCTTCTTTATCAACTTCTTCATCCTCTTCTTCCTCTTCTTCTTGTTCTTCATTTTCTTCTTCCTCTTCTTCTTTAACTTCCAGTTTCTCTTCGTCTTCTTCTTCTGCTTCCTCTTCCTCTTCCCCTTCCTCCTCCTCTTCCTCTTCTTCGTCTACTTCTTCTCCTTCTTCTTCTTCTTCTTCCTTGCCTTCTTCTTCTCCTTCTTCCTTATTCCTTCTTCCATCTTCGTTCGTCATTTTTTCCACTTATTTCTTCCTACTTCCTTTTTTCTTCTTCCTTTGTTTCTTCCTTCCTACATCTATATTCTTCCTTCTATTTTTTCTTTCTACTTTCTTCTTTGTTTTCCTTCCTTCCTCTTCCTTTTTCTTCACCTTCTCCATCATCATCTTCTTCTTCTTCTTCCCAAACTTCCTCTTCTTCTTCTTTTTCTTCTTCCCCTTCTTCTTCTTCTTCTTCTACTA
>JAIUJO010002355.1:27500-35000 GCA_023846275.1 Vanilla planifolia
TCTTCCTCTTCATCTTCTTCCTCTTCTTCTACATCCACTTCTTCTCCTTCTTCTTCGTCTCCTTCTTTCACTTCCTCTTCTAATTCTTATTCTTTTACTTCTTCATTATCTTCTTCTTGTTATTCTCCCTCTTCTTCCTCATCTTCCTCTACTTGTTCTTCTTCTTCTTCCTTCCCTTTTTCCTCCTCTTCTTCTTGTTCTTCTTCTTCTTCTCGTTCTTCTTGTTCTTCATCTTCTTCTTATTTTTCTTCTCCTTCTTTTTCATCTTCTTCCTCTTCGTTTTCTTCTTCTTCTTCTTCTCTTTCTTCCTCTTCTTCTTCTTCTTCTTCTACTTCTTCTTCCTTCTTATTCTTCCTGCTCTTCCTCTTCTTCATCTTCTTTTTTTTCTTCTTCTTCCACTTCTTCTTCTTCATTTTCTTCTTCTTCCTATCTTTCCCATCTTTTTCTTCCGCTTTTTCTTCTTCTTCTTCGTCATCTTCTTCTTCTGTCTTCTTCTTCTTCTTCTACTACTACTACCACTTTCTTTACTTCGTCTTCTTCTTCTTCTTCTTCCCCTTCTTCAACATCTTCTTCCTCTTCTTCTTCTTCTTCTTCCTCTTCCTCTTTTTCATTTTCTTCTTCTTTTTCTTCTTCTTTGACTTCTACTTCTCCTTCTTCTCTTCTTCTTTTTTTTCTTCTTCTTCTTCTTCTTATTTTTCTTCTTCCACTTCTTTTTCCATATCTTCTTATTCTTCTTCTGATTCCTCTACTTCTTCTTCTTCTTGTACTTCTTCTGCTCCATCTTATTCTTCTTCTTCTTTATCTTCTTCTTCTTCTTGTACTTGTTCTTTTTCTTCTTCTTCTTCTTGTTCTCCTTTTTCTTCATCTTCTTCTTCCTCTTCTTC
Organism: Vanilla planifolia; assembly: GCA_023846275.1. Classification (NCBI taxonomy): domain Eukaryota; kingdom Viridiplantae; phylum Streptophyta; class Magnoliopsida; order Asparagales; family Orchidaceae; genus Vanilla; species Vanilla planifolia. Next base: position 28,385 of record JAIUJO010002355.1, read on the forward strand.
TTTTTCTTCCACTTCTACTTTGTCTTCTTCTTCCTCTTCTTCTTTTTCTTTATCTTCTGTGCTCTTCTTCTTCTTTTTCCTTTTTTGTTCTTTTTCTTTTTCTTTTTCTAAATCTTCTTCTTCTTCCTCCTCTTCTTCTTCTTCTTCCTCTTCTTCTTCCTCTTCTTCTTCTTCTCTTTCTTCTTCTCTTTCTACTTCTACTTCTTCTTCTACTTCTTTCTTCATTAAATTCTTCTTGTCCTTCTTCTTCCTCTTCTTCTACTTCTTCTTCTTCCCGTTCTCCTTCTTCTTCACTTCTACTGCTTTTTCCTCTTCTTCTTCTTTATCTTCTTCTTTTTCTTCTTCCTCTTCTTCTTCCTATTCTTCTTCTTCTTCTTCTTCTTCTTCTACTACTACTACTACCCCTACTACTTCTTCATCTCCTCCTTATTCTTATACTTCTACTTCTTCTTCTTGTTCTTCTTGTTCTTCTTTTCTTCTTCTTCTTTTTCTACTTGTTCTTCTTCTTTCACTTCTACATCCTGTTCTTGTTCTTCATCTTCTTCTTCTTTTTTTGCTTCTTCTTCTTCTTCTTCTTCTTTCCTTTTCTTCCTCCTCCTCCTCTACTTCTTCTTCTACTTCTACTTCCACTACTACTTCTTCTTTAACTTCTTCTTCTTCTTCTTCTTCTTCCTCCTCTTCTTCATCATGTTTTTCTATTTCTTCTTCTTTTTCTTCTTCTTCTTCTTCTTCTACTCCTCTTCCTCTTCTTCTTGTTATTCTTCTTCTTCCTCTTATTCTTCTTCTTCTTCTTCTTCTTCTTCTTCTTCTTCTTCTTGTACTTCTTCTTCACCTTCTTCTTCCTCTTCTACTTCTATTTCTTCCTTTTCTTTTTCTTCTTCCTCATCTTCTGTTTCTTCTTCTTCTTCATCTATTCCTTCCTCTTCCTCTACTTCATCCTCTACTTCTTCTTCTGCTTCTACTTCTTCTTCTTCTTCTTCTTCTTTCTCCTCTTCTTCTTTCACTTCTTCTACTTCTTCTTCTTCTTCTAGTTCTACTTCTTCTTGTTCTTCTTCTTCATCCTCTTCTTATTGTTCTTGTTCTTCTTATTGTTATTCTGCCTCTACTTCTTCTTATTCCCATTCTTCTTCTTTCTTTCTTCTTCTTATTATTATTCTTCTTATTCTGCATCTTCTTTTTGTACTTCTTCTTCTTCTTCTTCTTATTGTTCCTCTTCTCCTTCTTCCCATTCTTCTTCTTCTTCCTCTTCTTCGTCTTCTTGTTCTTCTTCTTTCGCTTCTTCTTCGTCGTCTTCTTCTTCTTCTTCTTCTTCTTCTTCTTATTTTTCTTCATTTTCATCTTCTAAATCTTTTTCTCGTTCTTCTTCCTCTATCTTTTCTTCTTTTTTTATCTTTTCTTCTTTTTCTTCTTCTTCTTGTTGTTCTACTTCTTCTACTTCTTTTTCCTCCTCTAGTTCTCCTTCTTCTCCTTCTTATCCTTCTTATTCTTTTTCTCCTTCTTCTTTTTCTTTCTTTTCTTCTTCCTCTTCCTCCTCTTCTTCTTCTTCCTCTTCTCCCCACTTCTTCTTCTCCTTCTTCTTCTTCTTTTTCTACTTCTTCTTCATCGTCCTCTTCTTCTTCCTCTTGTTCTTCTTCCTCTCCATCATCTTCTTCCCTTTCTTCTTCTTCTTCCACTTCTTTCTCACCTCGCTCGTCTTCTTATTCTTCTTCTTCTTCCTCTCCTTCAACTTTATCTTCTTCTTCTTTCTCTTCTACTTCTTCTTCTTCTTCTTCTTCTTTGTCACTTTCTTCTTCTTCTTCCCCATCTTCTTTTTCTTCTTGTTCTTCACCTTCTTTTTCTTATTCTTCTTCTTTTCGTCCTTCTTCTTCTTCTTCCTCCTTTTGTTCCTTATCTTCCTCTTCATCTTATTCTTCTTCTTCTTCTTTTTCTTCTTGTTCTTCTTCTTCTTAAACTTTTTCTTCTTTGTTTTCTTCATCTTCTTCTTATTCTTCTTTCTTTTCTTTCTCATCTACATCTTCTTTTTCTACTTCTTATTCTTCCTCTTATTCTTCTTCTTCCTCCCCTTTCTCTTCTTCTTCCTCCCCTTTCTCTTCTTCTTCTTCTTCTTCTTCTTCTTCTTCTTTATCTTTTGCCTCTTCTTCTTCCTCTTCTTCTTCTTCCTCTTCCTCTTCTTCTTCTTCTTTTTCTTCTTTTTCTTCTTATTCTCCTTCCTCTTCTTCTTCTTCTTTGACTTCTACTACTTCTTCCTTTTGTTCTTCTTCTTCTTTTTCTTCTATTTCTTCTTCTTCTTCTTCTTCTATTTCCACTGCTTCTTCTTCGACTTCCTCATGTTTCTCTTCTTCCTCTTTCTCTTGTTACCCTTCATCATATTCTTCTTCTTCTTATTCTTCTTCTCTTCTTCTTCATCTTCTTCTTCATCTTCTTCTTCTTCTTCATGTACTTAAATTTCTTCCGCTTCTTCTTCTTCTTGTTCTTCTTCTTCTTCGTCATCGTCAACTTCTTCTTCGTCTTCTATTTCTTCCTATTCTTCTTTCCCTTTTTTCATCTTTTTTTTCTTCTTTCTCTTTTTCTACTTCTTCTTATTCTTCCACGTCAAGTTTCTCTTCTTTCTCTTCTTCGTCCTTTCTTTTTTTCTTCTTCTTCCTCTTCTCCTTCGTTCTCTTCTTCTTTTTCTTATTCTTCTTCTTCTTGTTCCTCCTCCTCTTCTTCTTCTTCTTCTTCCTCTTCCTCTTTTTGTTCTTCTTCTTCCACTTCTTCCTCTTCTTCCTCTTCTTCCTCTTCTTCTTCTTCTTCTTCTTCTTCTCCCTATGCTTCTTACTCTTTTCTTCTTCCACTTCATCTTCTTCTCCATCTTCTTCTTCTTCTCTTCTCCCTCATCATCATCATCATCATCATCATCATCATCATCGTCATCTTCTTCTTCTTCTTCTTCTTCTTCTAATTCTTTTTCTCATTGCTCTTCCTCTTCTTTTTCTTCTTCTTCTTCCTCTTCTATTACTACATTTTCCTCCTCTAGTTCCTCTTCTTCTTCTTCCCATTCATCTTCCTCTTCTTCCTGTTCTTCTTCTTCCTCTTCTCCCTCTTCTTCCTCTTCTTCTTTTCCTTCTTATTCTTCTTCAACTTCTTCTTCTTTGTCTTCCTCTTCTTCTTAATCATCCTATTCTATTTCTACTTCTACCTCATCAACATCTTCTTCTTCGTCAACTTATTTTTCTTCCTCGACTTCTTATTCTTCTTTTTCTTCCTCTCCTTTTTCTATCTCTTCTTCTTCTTTCAATTTTTCTTCTTCTTCTTCTTTTCCTTATTTTTCTTCTACTTCTTCTTTTTGTTCTTCTTTTTCCTCCTCTTGTTCCTTATCTTCCTCTTCTTCTTCCTCCGCTTCTTCTTCTTCCTCCACTTCTTCTTCTTGCTCTTCTTCTTCTTCTTTTTCCTCAACTTGTTTTTCTTCCTCTTCTTGCTCATCTTCATCTTCTTCTTCTTCTTCGTCTTCTTCCTCTTGTTCTTCTTCTTCCTCCCTTTTCTTTTCTTCTTCTTCTTCTTCTTCTTCTTCTTCTTCTTCTTCTTCTGCTTCTTCTTCTCCAACTCCTTCTTTTTCTTCTTCCCCTTCTTATTCTTCTTCTTTTTTTCCTTTCTTTCTTCTTCTTCTTCTTCTTATTCTTCTTCTTTTTCTTTCTCTTCTTCTTCTTCTTATTCCTCTTCTTCTTCCTCCTCTTTTTCTTCTTCCTCTCTTTCTTCCTCTTCTTCTTCTTCTTCTTCTTCTTCCTCTTCCTCTTTATATTCTTCCTCATCTTCTTTATTTCTTCTTCTTCTTCTTTCTCTTTATCCTCATCTTCCTTAACATCTTCTACTTCTTCTTTATACTTCTTTTTCTTCTTCTTCTTCAACTTCTTTCTTTTTTTCTTCTTCTCCTCCCTCTTCTTCTTCTTTATCTTTTTCTTGTGTTTCTTCTACTTTCTCTTCTTGTTTATCTTCTTGTTGTGTTTCTTCTTCTTCTTCTTCTTGTGTTTCTTCTACTTGTTTTCTTCTTATTATTATTCTTTTGCCACTTCCTCTTCTTCATCCTCCTCCCCCTATTCCTCATCTTTCTCTTCTTCCTCTTCTTCTCCTTCTTCTTCGTCTTCTTCTTCTTTCCCTTGCTCTTCTTTTTCTTATTATTCTTCTTCTTTTTTATTTCCTTCTTGTTCTTCTTGCTTTTCTTCATTAACTTCCTACCTTTTCTCCTCTTCTTCTTCTTCTTCTTCATTGTCTTCTTATTCCCATTCTTCTTCTTCTTTTTCTTCTTCTTCTTCTTCTCCTTCCTATTTTTCCTCTTCCACCTCTTCTTCTTCTTCTTCTTCTTCTTCTTCTTCTTCTTCTGCTTCCTCCTCCTCCTCCTCCTCCTCCTCTTCTTCTTCTTCTTCTAGTTCCTCTTCTTTTTCTTCTTTTTCCTCATCTTCTTCTTCCTCTTCATCTTCTTCTTCGTCTTCCACTTCTTCTTCTTCTTCTTCTTCTTCTTCTTCCAACTGCTACTTTTTCTTCTTCTTTGTCTTCTTCTTTTTCTTCTTCTCTTCTTCCCTGCCCTCGTCTTCTTCATCTTCTTCTTTTCCTTCTTCTTCTTCATCATCTTTTATTTGTTCTTCTTCTTCTTTTTGTTGTTCTTTTTTCTGTTCTTCTTCTTCTTCTTCTTTTTCTTCTTCTATCTTCTACTTCTTCTTCATCTCTCCTTCTTATTCTTCCTCCTCTTCTTCTGCTTCCAGTTTCTTTTTGCCTTCTTCTTCCTCTTACTCTTCCTTTTCTGCTTCGTCTACCACTTCCTCTTCTTCATCCTCTTCTTCTTCTTCATCTTCCTTCCTCAAACATCCTTCTTCCTTTGCCCATCTTATTTCTTCTTTCATCATTCTTTATTCTTTCCTCCTTACTTCTATATTCCTACTTCTTTCATCTTCTTTCATCCATCTTCTTTCTTATTTCTTCTTTCTTCTTTCTTCTTCTTCCTTCTTCTACTTCTACTTCTTCTTCCTCATCTTCTTCTTCTTCATCATCTTCTTCTTCTTCTTCCTCCACTTCTTCTTCTTCTTCTTCTTCTTCTTCTTCTCCTTCTTCTTCTCTTCTTAACATTCACCCTCTTCTTCTTCTTCTTCTTCTTCATACTCTTCTTCTTCTTCTTTTTCTTCTTCTTCCTCTTCTTCTTCTACTTCAACTTCTTCTTCCTCTTCTTCTTTTTGTTCTTCTTCTTCTTTTTTTTCTTCTTCGTGTTCATCATCATCATCATCTTATTCTTCTTCTTCTTCTTCTTCTTCTTCTTCTGCCTCTTCTCTTTTTGCTACTTCTTCTTTTTCTTTTTCTTCATTTTCCTCTTCTTTTGTTCCTCCTCTTCGTCTACTTCTTCTTATTCTTCTTCTTCTTCCTCCTCATCTTTTTCCTCTTCTTCATCATCAGCTTTTTTGTCGTCTATTCTTCTTCTTCTTCTTCTTCTCTTCTTCTTCTTTTTCTTCTTCTACTTCTTCTTCTTCTTCTTCTTCTTCCACTTCTTCTTTGTCTTCCCCTTCTTACTCTTCCTCTTCTTCTGCTTCTTCCTCCTGTTCTTCTACTTTCTTTTCTTATTCTTCATTTTGTTCTCTTTCTTACCCTTCTTCTTTCCTTACTTTTTCCTCCCCTTCCTTTTTTCAACATCTTCTTCTTCTTCCTCCTCCTATCCCTCATCATCCCCTTCCTCTTCTTCCTTTTATTTGTTCTTTTCCTTCCGATTCTTCTTCTTTATCTTCTTCCTCTTCTTCTTATTCCTTTCTTCTTCCTCATCTTCCTCTTGTCCTTCTTCCTCTTCTTCCTCTTCTTCCTTTTCTTCTTCTTCTATCTCTTTTTCCTCATCTTCCTTGTCTTCTTCTTCTTCTTCTTGTTTGTACTACTTCTTCTTCATCATCTTCTTCTTCATCTTTCTCTTCTTCTTCTACGTCTTCTCCTTCTTCTTCATCATCTTTTTCTTCTTCTTCTTCAACTTCCTTTTCTTCTTCTTCTTTTTCCTCTTCCTCTTCTTTTTGTACAACCTCTTCTTCATCCTCCTCCTGTTCCTAATCTTCCTCTTCTTCTCCTTCTTCTTCATCTTCTTATTCTTTCCCTTTCACTCCTTACTCTTCTACTTGTTCCTCTTCCTCTTCTTGTTCTTCTTCCACTTCTTCCTTATCTTCTTCTTCTTATAATCCCATTTCTCTTCTTCTTCTTCTTCTTCTTCTTCTTGTCCTTTTTCTTGTTATTCCTCATCATAATCATCATCTTCTTCTTCTTCTTCTTCTTATGTTTCCTCTTCTTCTTCTTCTTCTTCTTCTTCTTCCTCTTCTTCTTCCTCCTCTTCTTATCCTTCTTTTTCTTCTTCTTCGTCTTCTTCTTCTTCTTCTTCTTCTTCATTTTCATCTCCTAGTCTTCTTCTTCTTCATTTTTCTCATCTTTTTCTACCTCTTTTCCTCTTCTTCGTCTTCTTCTTCCTCTTTGTCTTCTTCTTCTTCTTCTCCTTCTTCTTCTTCGTCTTCATCTTCTTCTTCTTCTTCTTCATCTTATTCTTCTTCTTCTACTACTACTACAACTTCTTGTTCTACATTATCTTCTCCTTCTTCTTCTTCTTCCTCCTCTTCTCTTTTTTCCC
>JAIUJO010002355.1:45000-62500 GCA_023846275.1 Vanilla planifolia
CTACTTCATTTTTCCTTTTTCCATCTTCCTTCAAACTACTTATTTCTTCTTCCTTCTTACTTCTTCCTTTTATCTTTTTCTTTCTTCCTTCTTGCATCTTCGTTTTTCCTTCTTCTTTCTTCTTTATCCTTTTATCTTCGTCTTCCTCCACTTCTTCTTCTTTTTCTTCTTCTTCTTCTTACCATTCTTCTTCTTCTTCTTCTCTTCCTTTTCCTCTTCTTCTGCTTGCACTTCTTCTTCCTCCTTCTCCCCTTCTTCTTCATCTTCTTCTTTTTCTTCTTCTTCTTCTTCCCCTTCTTCTTCTTCTTACTCCTCCTCTTCCTCATCTTCTTCTTCTCCTTCTTCATCATCATCTTCCTCTTCTTCTTCTTTTACTTCTGCTTCTTCCTCTCCATCTTTTTCCTCCTCCTCTACATTTTCTTCTACTTCTTCCTTTTCTTCTTTTTCTGCTACTTCTTCTTCTACTACTTTTTCTTCTTCATCTTCTTCTTCTACTACAACTAGTTATTCTTCTTCTTCTTCTTTTCTTCATCTTCATCTTCTTCTACTTCTTCTTTGTTTTCTTCTTCCTCTTCCTCTTCTTGCTCTTCAGTTTCTTCTTCTACTACTACATATTCTTCTTCTTCGTCTTCTTCTTCCTCTTCTTCTCTTCCTCCCCTTCTTCATCTTCTTCTTCTTCTTCCTCTTCCTCTTCTTCTTCTTCTTCTTCTTCATCTGTTTTCTCTTCTTTTCCTTCTTCTTCTTCTTCTTCTTCTTCTTCTTCTTCTTCTTCTTCTTCTTCTTCTTTATCTTCTACTTCTTCTAGTCCTCTTCTTTTTTTTCTTCTTCTTCCACATCTTCTTCCTCTTCTTCTTCTTATTCTTCTTCGGATTCCTTTGCTCCTTCTTCTTCTTCTTCTTCATCTTCTTCTTCTTCTTCTTCTTCTTCTTCCTCTTTCTCTTTGTCTTTTTCATTCTTTTCAACTTCTTCCTGCACTTCCATTTTGTCTTCTTCATCCTCTTCTTCTTCCTTTTCCTCTTCCTCTTCCTCTTCTTCACCTTCTTTTTCTTTTTCTTCTTCTTCTTCTTCTTATTCATTCTTCCTTCTTCCATCTTCCTACTTCTTTTGTCCTTCTTATTACTTCCTTCTTCCTTCTTCCTTCTTCATCTTTCTCATCATCATCATCATCTTCTTCTTGTCCCTCTTCCTCCACTTCCTCTTTTCTTCTTCTCCTTCTTCTTCTACTTCTACTTCTTCCCCTTCTTCTTCTTCTTATTGTTTTTCCTCTTTTCTTCTTTCGGTTCTTCTTCTTCTTCTTCTTCTTCTTCTTATTCTTCTCTTCTTCTTCTTCTTCTTCTTCTTCTTCTCCTTCTTCCTCCATCTATTCCCCTTCTTCTTCCTCTTCTTCTTCTTCTTCTTCTTTTTCCTCTTCTTCTTGTTCTTATTCTACTTCTTTATCTTCATCTTCTCCTTCTCCTTCTTCGTCTCCTTCTTTTACTTCTACTTCTTTTTCTCCGTCTTCTTCCTCCTCCTCTTCTTCTTCATCTACTACTGCTTCTTCTTCTACTACTACTACTACATCTTCTTCTTCATCTTCTTCTTCTTCTTCTCTTCTTCTCTTCTTCTCTTTCTTCTTCTTCTTCTTCTTCTTCAACTTCTTCTTCTTCTTCATCTACTTGTTCTTCTTCATCATCTTTTGTTTTTTCATCTTCTTCTACTTCTTCTTCTTCTACATCTACTTCTTCTTTGTATTCCACTTCTTCCACTTCTTGTCCCTCCTCTTGCTCTTATTCTTTTTCTGATACTTCCTCATCTTCTTCTTCTTCATCTTCTTCTCCCTCTTCTTCTTGTTTCACGTCCACTTTGTCTTCCTCTTGCTCTTCTTCTTCTACTACTACTACTTCATTCCTCGTTCTTCCAACTTCCTTCCTCCTTCTTCCCTCACATATCTTCCTTCTTCCTTCTTCATTTTTCTCTATTCCTTCTTCCATCTTCTTTCTTCCTTCTTCTTCCTTCTTTCTTCTTTCATCTTTCTCCCTCTTTCTTCTTCCTCTTCTTCTTCTTCTTATTCCTCTTCCTCCGCTTCTTCTTTTTCTTCTTCTACTTCTACTTCTACTTCTTCCCTTTCTTCTTCTTCTCCTTCTTCTTTTTTTTTTCTTCTTCCTCTTCTTCTTCTTCCTATTCTTCTTCTTCTTCTTCTTCTTTTTCTTCTTCTTCTCCTTCTCTTCTTCTTCTAGTTCATCTTCTTCTTCTTCTTCTTCTTCTTCCTTCTCCTCCCCTTCTTCTTCCTCTTCTACATCTTTTTTTCTTTCTCTTCTTCTTCTTCACCTTCTTCTTCATCTTCTTCATAATCTTCTTCTTCTCCTTGTTATTCTTCTTTTTTTTAACCTCTACTTCTTCTTCATCTTCTTCCTCCTTTTCTTCTTCTCTTTTGATTTCTTCTTCTTCATCATTTTCTTCTTTTTCTACAACTTCTTCTACTTCTTCTTCTTCCTCTTTTACTACTACTACTATTACTTTTTCTTCATCTTCATCTTCTTCTTCTTATTCTTTATCTACTTCTTCCTCTTCTTATTTCTCCATGGGTTCCTCTTCTTTCTCTTCCTCTTCTTTCTCCTCTTATTCTTATTTTTCTTCTTCTTCTTAATCTTCTTCTCCTTTTGTTTCTTCCTCTTCTTCTTCTTCTTCTTCTATTACTTCTTCTTTTACTTCTTCTTCCTCCTGTTTTTCTTCTTCTTCATCCTCTTCTTCTTCCTCTTCGTCCTCTTTTTCTTCTTCCTCCTGTTCATCCTCTTCCACCTGTTCTTCTCTTCTTCAACTTCTTCCTCTTTTTGTTCTTCTTCTTCTTCTTGCTCTCCTCTTTTACTTCTTCCTCATCTTCTTCTTCCTATTCCTCCACTTTTTCCCCATCTTCCCAGTCTTCTTCTTCTTCTCCTACTTCTTACTTCATCTTTGTCTTTAAAATCTTCTTTTTTCTATTCTTTTTCTTCTTCTTCCTTTTCTTCTTCATCTTCTTCTTCTCCTCCTCCTTCTTCTTCTTCTTCCCTTCTTCTTCTTCTTCTTCTTCTTCTTCTTCTTCTTTTCCTTCTTTTTTTTTTCTTCTTCTTCTTCTTCTTCTTCTTCTACTACTACTACAACTACTACTGCTACTACTTTTTCTTCTTCTTCCTCACCTTGTTCCTCAAATACCTCATCTTCTAATTCCATTTTTTGTCCTCTTTTTCTTCCTCTACCCTTCTTCCCTTCTTCTTATTCTTTTCCCCCTTCTTCCACGTCTTCCTCTTCTTTTCCTTCTCCTTCTTCCTCTTCTTCTTCTTTCTCTACTTTTTGTTCTTCTTCCTCCTATTCTTCTTGTTTCTTTTCCTCTTCTTTTCCCCTTATTCATCTTCATTTATTTCTTCTTCATCCTGTTATTCTTCTTCTTATTTTTTTTCTTCTTCTTCTTCACCTTCTTCTTCTACTATTTCTTTTTCTTCTCCTTATTCTTCTTCTTCTTTTTCTTCCTCCTTCTCCTTCTATCTTCTTCTTCTTCTTCATCTCCCTCATCTTATTCTTCCCCTTGTTCATGTTCTTCTTCATCATTTCCCTTAACTTCTTCTTTTTCTTCTTCTTCTTCTTCTACTACTACTTCTACTTCTTCTTCTTCCTTTTCTTGTTCTTCCACTTCTTCTCTTTATCTTCTTCTTCTTCTTCTTCTTCTTATACTCCTTCCTCTTCTTTATCTTCTTTTCTTCTTTTCTTCTTCTTCTTCTTCTTCTTCTTTTTCTTCTTCTACTTCTCTTCTTCTTCAATTTCTTCTTTATCTTTTTAGTCCTCTAGTTCTTCTTCTTCCTCTTCTTCATCTACCTCATGTTCTTCTTCATCGTCCTATTGTTCTTCTTGTTCATCTTCTTCTTCTTCTTCTTTTTCTTCTTCTTCTTCTTCCTCTTCTTCTTCTTCTTCTTCAGCCACTTCCTCTTCATCTTCTTACTCATTCTCATCTTCTTCTTCTTCCTCTTCTTCATCATCTTCCTCGTGTTCTTCTTTTTCCTTGTTTTCCACTTCTTCTTTTTCTCCTTTTCCTTCTTTTTACGCTTCTTCTTTTTCTTCTTCTTCTTTCTATTCTTCATCTTCATCTTGTTCTTCTTCTTCCCCTTCTTCTTCTTCTTCTTCTTCTTCTAGTTCCACTTCTTAAACTTCTTCTACTTGTTTTCCATCTTTTTCATCATCTTCTAATTCTTTTTGTTGTTCTTCTTCTTCTTCCTAGTCTTGTTGCTCATCTTTCTCTTCTTGTTCTTCTTCTTTTCCTCCTTCCACTTCTTCCCCTTCTGCTTCTTCGTCTTCCTCTTCTTCTTCTTCTTCCACATCTACTTTTTCTTATTCTTCGTCTTCTTCATGTTCTTTGACTTCTTCGTCTTCTTCTTCATCCTCTTCTATTTCTTCTTCATCATCTTCTTGTTCTTCTTCATCTTCTACTTCTTCTCATTCTTCTTCCTCACTTTTTCTTGTTTTTTTCTTCTTCTTTTTTTTTCTTTTTCTTTTCCTACTTCTTCTTTTTCCTTGACTGGTTCCTCTTCTTTCTCTTCTTCTTCTTTCTCTTCTTTTTCTTCTTCTTCCTCATCTTAATCTTTCTCTTCTTGTTGTTGTTCTTCTTCTCCTCCTTCTTCTTCCCCCTTTTCTTCTTCTTCCTCTTCCTCTTCTTCTTCTTCCACTTCCTCTTCTTCCTCTTTCTCTTCTTCTTCTTCATCATCTTTTACTTATTCTTGTTCTTCTTCGTCTTCTTTTCCTTCTTCTTCTTCTTCTCTCTTCTTCCCTTTCTTCTTCTTCTTCCTCTTCTTCTTCTTCTTTTCCTTCTTTTTCTTCTTCTTCATCTTATTTTTCTACTTCCTCTTCTTCTTCAACCTCGTTTAGTTCATCATCTTCCTTTTCTTTTTCTTCCTCTTATTCTTCTTCTTCCCACTCATCTTCATTCTCTTCTTCTTCTTCTTCTACTTCTTCTTCTACCTCCTCATCTTAATGTTCTTCTTCCTCTTCTTTTACATCTTCCTCTGCTTCTTCTTCTTCTTCTTCTTCTTCTTCCTCCTCTTCTTCTTCCTCCTCTTCTTCTTCCTCCTCTTCTTCTTTCTCTTTTTTCTCTTTTTGTTTTGCTTCTTGTTCTTCTTCTTCTACTACTTCTTATTCTTCTTCTTCCCCTTCTTCTTCTTCTTCTTCTTCCCCTTCTTCATCATCTTCTTCTTCTTCTTCTCCTTCCTTTTCTTCTTCTTCTTCTTCTTCTTCCTCCTCCTCCTCCTTCTCCTTCTCTTCTTCTTCTATTTCTGTTATTTTTTTTCTAATATCTAATCCTAAATCCCTAACCCCTAACCCTTAATCTAAAATCACTTATCTCTAATCCTTAATTATTAATCCTTTAATTCTTAATCTATGATTCCTTATCCTTAATCACTAATCCCTGATCCCTTAATCTTGAATCCTTAATCAATAATATCTAATCCTTCGTAATCCCTAATATCTAATCCCTAATCCTTAAAAGCTAATCCCTAATCTCTAATCCATAATCTCAATCCCTAATCCTTAATCCTATTTCCCAAATCACTAACCCAATATCCCTAATACCTAATCCTATATCCATCAGCCCACCCTCCTCAATCGATAATCCATCTTCTTCTTTTTCTACTTTTTCTGCTTCTCCATCCTCTTCTACTTCCACTTCTTTTCCTTCTTCTTCTACTTCATCTTCTTCTTCAAATTCTTCTTCTACCTCTTCTTCTTTTTTTTCTTCTTGTTCTACCACTACTTCGTCTTCCTCCTCTTCTTCCACTTTGTCCTCTACTTCTGCTTCCTCTTCTTCTTCTTCTTCTTCCTTTTCTTCTTGTTCCACTTCTTCTTCTGCTTCTTCTTCTTCTTCTTCTTCTTCTTTTTCTTCTTCTAATTCTTCTTCTACCCCACCTTCTTCATCTTCTTCTTCTTTTAATTCTCCCTCTTCTTCTTCTTGTTGTCCTTCTTCTTCTTCTTCTTCTTCCTCTTCTTCTTCTTCTTCTACTACTTCTTCCACTTGTTCTTCTTCTTCTTCTTCTTCTTCTTCTTCCTCTTCCTCTTCTTCTTCTTCTTCTTCTTCTTCTTCTTCTTCTTCTTCTTCTTCTTCTTTTTGTTCTTCTCCTTCTTCTTCTTCTTCTTCTTCTTCTTCTTCTTCTTCTTCTTCTTCTTCCTCCTATTCTTCTTCTCCTTTCCTACATTTTCTACATCTTCTTCTTCTTTTATATGCTCTTCTTCTTCTACTTCTTCTCCTTCTTCCTCTTCTTCTTCTTCATCATCATCATCTTCTTCTTCTTCATCATCATCTTGTTCTTCTACTACTTCTTTCTATTATTTTTCCTCTTCTTCTTCCTCTCCTCTTCTTTTTCTTTTCCTTTTTCTTCTTCTTCTTCTTCTTCTTCTTCTTCTGCTTCTTCTTATTCTTCCTCTTATTCATCGTCTCCTTCTTCTTTGACTTCTTCTTCTTGCTCTTCTTGTTGTTCCTATTCTTCTTCTTCTTCTTCTTATTCTTCCTCTTCCTCTTCTTCTTCTCTTCTTCTTCCACTTCTCCTTCTTCTTCTTTTTCTTCCAATTGTTCTTCTCCTTCTTCCTTAATTTCTTCTTCTTCTTTCACATCTTCTTCCTCATCTACCTTTTCTTGTTCTTCTTTTTTTTCATCCTCTTCTCCTTCTTTTTCTTCCTCTTCATTCTCTTCTTCATCTTCTTTTTCTTCTTCTTCTTTATCTTCCTTTTCTTATTCTTCTTCTTCTTCTTGTTGTTCCTTTTCTTATTCTACTTCTTCTTCTTCTTCTTCTTCTTCTTCCACTTCTTTTTCTTTGCCTTCTTCTTCAACATCTTCCTCTTCTTCTCCTTCTTTTTTTCTTTTTCTTCTTCTTCATTTTCTCCTTCTTTTTCTTCTTCTTGTTCTTCTTCATCGACATCTTCTTCTTCTTCCTTTTCTTCTTCTTCCTCTTCTTCTCCTCCTGCTCCTCCTCTTTCTCCTTCTTCTTCTTCTTCTTGTTCTTTTTGTTCTTCTTCTTCATCTTCTTCTTTTCCTGCTTCTTCTTCTTCTATTACTACTACTTTTTCTTCTTCTTCCTCCTCCTCCTCTTCTTCTTCTTCTTCTTCTTCTCCTTCTTTTTGTTCTTCCACTTCTTCTTCTTCTTCATCATCATGTTCTTCTTCTTCTTCATCTTTTTCTTCTCTTCTTCGTCCTCTTCTTCTTCTTCTTCTTTCTCCTTTTCTTCTTCTTTGTCTTCTTCTTCTTCTTAATATTCCCCTCCATCTTCTACTTCTATTACTTCTTTTTCTTCTTCTTCTTCTTCTTCTTATTTTCTTTCTTCTTCTTCTTCTACTACTACTACTATTATTATTACTTTTTCTTCATTTATTTCTTGTTCTACTTCTTTCACTTCTTCTTCTTCTTCACCTTCTTCATCCCTAATCCTTAATATCTAATCTCTATTCCCAAATCTATTATCCCTAATACTTATTCTTAATCCTTTAATCTTTTAATACTTAATCTGTAATTCCTAATCTTTAATCTCTAGTCCTTAATCCCTAATCACAATTCCCTAATATCTAATCCCTAATTTCTTCTTCTTCTTCACCCTCTTCATCCTTGGCTTTCGGGAAGTGGGACTTGGACTCTTCTATGAGGTGGGCTTGCTCTTTGCTTATGGATAGGATTTCTCTTTTATTATGGGGTTTCAATGCTGTGTAGGATAAGCTGTGTTAGGAACTCATTGAATTGATCAAAGTCTCACGCTCTTCGTTCTATCGGACCCTTATTGTTGCATCTAGGAGGGATAATTATGGGTCGCCTTCTTGTCATGGGAATCAGTTAGCTTGTATTTGGAAGATGAAGACTATGCCCTGAATTGACACATTCATTTGAAAGGCAGCAAAGGATCTCATCCCCACAGCTGTTTGGCTTTCAAGGAGGCATTTAGGGGACTATAGATACTGCATATGGGGTTGTGGTGTGACAGAGACCCTTCAACATGCACTTTGGGACTGTAGGATGACGCAACAAATCTGGGAGGACCCTGTGCTATGCACTTCTACCTCGACACTGGGCCTATGTCACTATGAGAGTGTGAGTGCTATGTCGCGTGCCCACGTGAGTTTCTAGTCCCACGTCAAGCTACTTGGCATGGTGCATGGGATGTCACTTGCCTGTGTTGCTACCATTGTGTATTATATATGGAAGAATAGAAACCTCAAGAGGCATAACGAGGCCACCCTCAGTAAGGATATCCTTATTAGGAAGATCAAGTTGGAAAAAGCCGCAACAACGAAGACTCTCATTTCTCATCCATCTACGTCCAGTGGGAAGCTTCACCCTATGGGGTCCCTCGTAGCAGTTACTTTGCTTCCCCCCCAACAGGATGAATCATATTAAACTATGACGTAGTTGTGAATGGTGAGGAGGCTGGTGTGGGCATTGTTGCTCGGGATCATTTTCGGGTGTCCTATGTACATTGTGGGCAAGGTGTTGGAAAATGCCGGTTACAAGAGGGGGGGGGTGAATTGAACCGTTCACAATAATAAAACGTAACAGAGTAAATTTAATCTTGAATTTGTGCGCTTAAGAAATAAAATAGCAAGGCACACGATTTCAAGTGGTTCGGCAAAACCTTTGCCTACGTCCACCCCCAGCTAACCTAGCCGGGCTTCACTACCAATCCAATGCCTTTTGCCCAACCGGCGGGTAGGCCAAAAACCCTCACAGCACCCAATCACAAGATTGGTCACACACAAATACAACAGCTTGGTTTTCACAACCAAGACCACAATACACGTCGTCGTCAATTTTTATTTGGCAAACAAATTTTCTTAAAAAAAATTAAAATTCCACAGACCCTACAACTTGTGAAACAAAGTGGCACAAAAACAATTTCTTCGAAATTAAAATTAAAATAACCCAAACGCACTTCTGACCGTGCTTTCCAAACAGGACAAAGCCCAAATCGCGTTTGCGAAGGCGTTGTTCTGTTTTCGTGTGGAAGAAGTGTTTCAGAGAAAATTTGGTCTAAAATTCGACTCAACAAAAATTCGAAACAGGTAAGTTGAATTCCGAAAAGTTAATAGAGACTCCAAGGCTTGAAACGAGAATCACAGTTGGTGAAGATTGATCGAAAAATCAAGATCCGCTAAGCTTGGTTAACGGAAAAGTTTTGCAGTAATTTCCACCTCAATCTAAGTAGCTAAGCAGAGTATGAGATGTAGTTAAGTAAGCAATTATAAAGTAGAAACGAAAAGGGATGAAATCGTGCAAATTTGAAGCGAAAGGAACGCGTTTCGTTTTCGATCCGAGAAGACTGAGGAAGACGATGAACAGTAATTCCAGTGATTTTTGTCCGTCTTTGCAGGGATTTTTCCAGTTCTTTTTTTCTAACCAAAATCCCTCGAATTCCATCCTTCTTATAGAAGGAGATCGAGCAATTGAACGTTAGTTCCAACGACTAGAAGAGGAGAAGAAAATAATTTTAAAACATATAGCCGTTGCGCCGGAAAAACAAAAAAAAAGAAAGCCGAAAAAGAGAAAACACTTTTAAGTTTTAGTCCCACATTTCCTGTTGGTAGGGGAGAAGTAGTGCATATATTAGTTCACCTTTCTTTTGCCTTCAGCCGAAAATA
Source organism: Vanilla planifolia (assembly GCA_023846275.1). Taxonomy (NCBI): domain Eukaryota; kingdom Viridiplantae; phylum Streptophyta; class Magnoliopsida; order Asparagales; family Orchidaceae; genus Vanilla; species Vanilla planifolia. Next base: position 54,613 of record JAIUJO010002355.1, read on the forward strand.
TTGGGGTTGGCTGCCCCCCAGGTGCGGTTGGGAAGTCAATACCCAACCTGACCTGTTTAGAGCATAACGGGTCAAGTATGACCCGAACCCGAATTAGGAACTCTGGCTTGTGTTTGCTCCCTTATAATCGTCCCCTTAGGTTCTCGCCTGGCCGGTTCGGCTTGGGTTCCGGTTCGGCGTTAATCGAACCTTTTTTGCCCGGGTTTGGCGTAAAGCGAAATTTTTAATTAAATCGGAAATAAAATTTTGAAAGCTTTAACACTTGCGAAAATAGTCGAAAACGCTTTAATAAATAATAGTAATTATATTTTTATTTAAACCAAAATAAATATGGTGTAAAATGTTGATTATAAAAGTCAAGGACTTGTTTAATCACAACACCTTCTTAAATGTAAGCCTCATACGTAGAGTTGCACTAATACGATATATAAAATCGTATGGTACAACCCTTAGGCAATTAAAACTTGAAAAATACATTTATAATGTGCCACACAAACAAAGTTGTAGGTTTTACATTGTGTCCTAAAAAAAACTTATACACCTCCATAATGGCTGCCACACCATCTGGAGTACCAAGGGCTGCTCATCACGATCAAAGTTGTTGGTAACTTCCTTCAATCATCTTCCAAGTCATTTGAGCTTCATGTCACTCTAATACTGTAACAAATACTCAAGCAAACAATTAGAACAACAATACACTGTTTTGTTATCATCAAATTATCATTTAGGCCATGGGGTTTAACAATCTCTCCCTTTTGATGATAACAAAACCCACAAATTTATTATAAAAGTAAATGGTAACAATTATTGTAAACAATCACTCCCCTTGAATCTAATCACTTTTCTCTCCCCTTTTTTGGTATCACTGAAAAGGGTTGAGGATTCCAAGGGACAATCTAAGTCTAATAAAGAGTTCTGTGGGCAATGGTTTAGTGAAGATATCTGCGAATTGATCTTGAGAGGGAACAAAATCAAGTGTGATAAGCTTATTTTGTACTTGCTCTCTAATGAAATGAAATCTAAGATCAATGTGCTTAGTGCGAGAATGATGAACGGGATTTTTGGTAAGACATATAGCACTAGCATTATCACACAATATAGGAATTTCACTTAGATGAATACCATAGTCAAGTAGTTGTTGCCTAATCCAAAGTACTTGGGCTACACAACTCCCTGCCGCTATGTATTCAGACTCGGTTGTTGAAAGGGCAACACAGTTTTGTTTTCTACTAGCCCAAGAAATCAGTGAATTCCCCAAAAATTGACACATTCTTGAAGTACTTTTTCTATCAGTTTTACTTCCAGCAAAGTCTACATCTGAGTAGGCAATTAAATTGAGGCTTTCTTCATTTTTGGGAAACCATAGTCCTAAAGTAGATGTTCCAAGAAGATATCTAAAAATGTGCTTCACAGCTTGCAAGTGTGATTCTTTAGGACATGATTGAAACCTAGCACACAAGCAAACACTAAGCATAATATCAGGTCTACTAGCTGTCAAATAAAGAAGGGAACCTATCATGCCTCTATACAGCTTTTAATCAACTTCCTTCCCCTTCTCATCCTTGTCTAATGAAATTGTTGTGGCCATGGGGGTTACTCTAGATTTACATTTATCTAACCCAAACTTTTTGAGTAATTCTAAAGTATACTTAGTTTGAGAGATAAAGATACCTTGACTTACTTGCTTAATCTGTAATCCTAAGAAAAAAGTTAACTCTCCCATCAAACTCATTTCAAATTCATTTTTCATCATATTTGAAATCTCCATACAAAGATCTTTATTTGTTGCACCAAAAACTATATCATCAACATAAATTTGACATACTAATTGATCATCTTCAAAATTTTTGAAAAATAAAGTACTATCTATTTTGCCTCTTCTAAAACCATTTGATGTTAGAAATGTACATAGCCTATCATACCATGCTCTAGGAGCTTGTTTTAAACCATACAAAGCCTTCTTTAATTTGAAAACATAATCGGGCTTTTCAAAATCCTCAAAGCCAGGAGGTTGCTCTACATAAACCTCCTCATTAATAAACCCATTCAAGAAAGCACTCTTAACATCCATTTGATATAACTTGAAATTCTTATGACAGGTATAAGCCAAAAGAATCCTAATGGCTTCAAGTCTGGCTACAGGAGCATATGTTTCATCTACATCTATCCCTTCAACTTGTGAGTATCCTTTGGCTACTAATCTAGCTTTATTTCTAACCACATTGCCATTCTCATCTAGCTTGTTCTTGAAAACCCACTTAGTTCCTATAACTGATTGATCACTAGGTCTAGGGGTCAATTCCCATACTTGATTTCTTTCAAATTGATTTAGTTCCTCATTCATGGCAATCAACCAAAACTCATCATTCATTGCCTCATCTATTGTATGAGGTTCAAGGGTGGAAACAAATGCGGAGTGGTTGAAACTTCCCCTTGTTCTAACATTATCCTTCATATCTCCAATAATTTGCTCAACTGGATGACTCTTCTTATACTTAAAGGTATTGGAACTTGATGGATTTTCACTTTCAATTTTTTCTATATTCGTATTTCCATCAAGATTTAATCTTCCTAAAACTTCTAAGTCATCATCAAGATGATCACTAGTTGTTGGCTTAAGTGGTTCTTCATCAAAGGTCACATGAATTGATTCTTCCACTAAGTGTGTAACTTTATTATACACTCTATATGATCTACCAGTAGAAGAATATCCCAAAAAGATCCCCTCATCCGATCTAGGATCAAATTTACTCAATTCTCTCTTACCATTATTCAAGATGTAACACTTGCATCCAAAGACACGCAAGTGTGCTACTTTTGGTTTCTGTCTAAAAATCAATTCATAAGGGGTCAAATTAATCAAAGGCCTGGCTAAAATCCTATTTAATACATAGCAAGCTGTACTAACAGCTTCGGCCCAAAAGAACTTAGCAACACCATATCCACACAGCATGGATCTTGCTAATTCAACTAAGCTTCTATTCTTCCTCTCTACTACCCCATTTTGTTGTGGTGTTCTAGAAGATGAAAATGTATGTGATACACCATGAGTTTCACAAAAATTGGTGAAATTTTCATTCTTAAACTCTCCACCTTGGTCACTCTTAATGGCTATCAAACCTATACCAAGTTCCCTTTCTAACCGAGTAACCAAAGTTACAAAATTGTGACATGCCTCACTTTTCTTTCTAAGAAATATCACCCATGTATATCTTGAATAATCATCTACTATTACAAAACCATATTTTTTATGTCCTAAGCTCTCGGGTTCTATGGGACCAAATAAGTCCAAATGCAAAATCTCCAATGGTTTTGTAGTTGTGACATCTTTCTTTGCTTTAAAAGAAACTCTAGTTTGTTTTCCTAATTTGCACGGTCCACAAGTGTGATTTTCTTCTATTTGAAAGTTTGGTAGTCCTCTAACTAAGTTATACTTAAATATTTTCCTAATGGTGGAAGAGCTAGCATGACATAACCTCCTATGCCAAAGATACCCATCATTGGTACATGAGGTGAGACATTTGATTCCACTTCCTTCTACAGTCTTAAGATCTAAAAGATATGTGTTGTTTCTCCTAGATGCCATTACTAAAGGTTTATGATCTCTACCAATTATGCACGAGCTAGAATTAAAAGACACATCAAAGCCAGAATCACATAGTTGACTAATACTTAAAAGGTTGTATTTTAAACCATCAACTAAAAATACCTTAGAAATAGAAATAGAAAAGGTTTCGATGGTACCTATTCCGATGACCTTCTTTTTAGTATTATCTCCTAAGGTAACATCTCCTCCATCAAATTCTTTAAGATATGTGAAAAGACTAGGATTACCGGTCATATGTCTTGAGCATCCACTATCTAAATACCACATGCCCTCCAAGGTGCCATTAAGAAGGTATGCCTGAAATTAATAGAATCAAGGATTAGAAATTTGAACCCAAACTTGTTTAGGTTCGGGTTTTCTAATGTTATGAGTAGGATAGGTAGGACAACTCCCCTTTCTCACCCACATATAACTACTATTTCTAGAAAAAATATTTGTTCGAATTTTACAAAATTTAGAAATATGTCCGGGTTTCATGCAATAATGACAAGTATAAAATTGCTCATAAGAATTTGAATTATGTGCATTTCTAGAAACATTTCTATAATCATGTGTATTACTATGCAAAGCATGGGATGTGCACTTCATATGCAAGTCTTTAAAATCTGAAAATTCTTTAACTAAACTAGCATGTGAAGATATTAATTTAACATGCTCATCTTCCTTAGTTTGTAGGTCATGTAAATGAGATGTAATTTTTTCATTGAGATATTCACACAAACCTACATAGTTTTCATGCTCATTCTTCAAATTTTTGTACTTCTTAAGCAATTTTTCATACTTGTTGCAAACATAAAGCAATTTATCTTGTAATTCTGAATATGAAAGTGAACATACCTCAGATCGTGATGAAGAAGCTTCTTCTTCAAGTTGATCTTCTTGGTTAGCCATAAGACAGATAAGACCTTCATTCTTGTCATCATCACTTGAAGTAGATTCTTCAGAATCACTCCAAGCCACCTTCAAAACCTTCTTCTTCATCTTTTTGTCAATCCTTGACTTTTCTCCTTTCTGTTGCAAAGAGGGGCAATAGACTCTAATATGGCCAACTTTTCCACATTCATGACAAATGGGTTCACCCCTATTCCTCCTTTTGGTTCTCCAATCATTTCTTCTTCCTTTTCCTGCATTTTGATTTCTCAACAGACGAGTTAGTCCTTTAACAACCATGGCAACATCATCCTCACCTGATTCTTCTGTAGCAGATTCATCATTAATCTTTAATGCAATTGACTCCTCCTTCTTTTTCCCTTTAGCTTTCTCCACAGCATCTTCTTCAGATTTCCTTCTCTCCATTTCCATCTCATTGGTCATTAGTTCACCAAGCAAATCATCCAAGGACAATGTAGACAAATCCTTGGATGCTTTAATAGCTGTCACCAGTGGATCAAACTCCCTTGGTAGTACTCTTAAAATCTTCCGTACCTGTTCATCATTTGACAAAACTTTTCCAAGACTAACTAATCCATTAGTAATGTTAGTAACTCTCGTAAACATATTTTTAATAGATTCATTTGGAGACATTCGAAACAATTCATAATCATGTACAAGCATGTTAATTTTGTTTTCTTTAACTAGAGAAGTCCCTTCATAGGTTACTTCAAGCTTGGTCCATATCTCATGCGCTGTATCAAGGTTCATAATCCTGTTGAACTCGCGTGCATCGAGTCCACAGTGAAGAATGTTTACAGCGCGTGCATTGAGTTGGACTCGTTGTTTCTCCTCAGGGGTTAACTCAGAAATTTCTTTCCTAATAGAAACATTGTTAATGACTTTTGTAGGAAAAGTAAAAGGACGACGAACAATTTCCCAAAGGTCAATATCAACAGATTGAAGATGTGCTCCCATCCGATTCTTCCAATATAAATAATATTCGCCACAGAAAAGGGGTGGCCGGTTGGAAGAAGCACCTTCCCCAAGTTTGGCACCGGCATCAATAAAATTTTGAGCCATGATCTTGTCTTTCAGATTTCTCCTTTAGACTTTAACTGGCTCTGATACCAATTGTTGGAAAATGCCGGTTACAAGAGGGGGGGGGGGTGAATTGAACCGTTCACAATAATAAAACGTAACAGAGTAAATTTAATCTTGAATTTGTGCGCTTAAGAAATAAAATAGCAAGGCACACGATTTCAAGTGGTTCGGCAAAACCTTTGCCTACGTCCACCCCCAGCTAACCTAGCCGGGCTTCACTACCAATCCAATGCCTTTTGCCCAACCGGCGGGTAGGCCAAAAACCCTCACAGCACCCAATCACAAGATTGGTCACACACAAATACAACAGCTTGGTTTTCACAACCAAGACCACAATACACCGTCGTCGTCAATTTTTATTTGGCAAACAAATTTTCTTAAACAAAATTAAAATTCCACAGACCCTACAACTTGTGAAACAAAGTGGCACAAAAAAAATTTCTTCGAAATTAAAATTAAAATAACCCAAACGCACTTCTGACTGCGCTTTCCAAACAGGACAAAGCCCAAATCGCGTTTGCGAAGGCGTTGTTCTGTTTTCTTGTGGAAGAAGTGTTTCGGAGAAAATTTGGTCTGAAATTCGACTCAACAAAAATTCGAAACAGGTAAGTTGAATTCCGAAAAGTTAATAGAGACTCCAAGGCTTGAAACGAGAATCACAGTTGGTGAAGATTGATCGAAAAATCAAGATCCGCGAAGCTTGGTTAACGAAAAAGTTTTGCAGTAATTTCCACCTCAATCTAAGTAGCTAAGCAGAGTATGAGATGTAGTTAAGTAAGCAATTATAAAGTAGAAACGAAAAGGGATGAAACCATGCAAATTTGAAGCGAAAGGAACGCGTTTCGTTTCGATCCGAGAAGACTGAGGAAGACGATGAACAGTAATTCCAGTGATTTTTGTCCGTCTTTGCAGGGATTTTTCCAGTTCTTTTTTCTAACCAAAATCCCTCGAATTCAATCCTTCTTATAGAAGGAGATCGAGCAATTGAACGTTAGTTCCAACGGCTAGAAGAGGAGAAGAAAATAATTTTAAAACATATAGCCGTTGCGTCGGAAAAGCAAAAAAAAAGAAAGCCGAAAAAGAGAAAACGCTTTTAAGTTTTAGTCCCACATTTCCTGTTGGTAGGGAGAAGTAGCGCATATATTAGTTCACCTTTCTTTTGCCTTCAGCCAAAAATATTGGGGTTGGCTGCCCCCAGGTGCGGTTGGGAAGTGAATACCCAACCCGACCTGTTTAGAGCATAACGGGTCAAGTATGACCCGAACCCGAATTAGGAACTCTGGCTTGTGTTTGCGCCCTTATAATCGTCCCCTTAGGTTCTCGCCTGGCCGGTTCGGCTTGGTTCCGATTCGGCGTTAACCGAACCCTTTTTGCCCGGGTTTGGCGTAAAGCGAAATTTTTAATTAAATCGGAAATAAAATTTTGAAAGCTTTAGCACTTGCGAAAATAGTCGAAAATGCTTTAATAAATAATAGTAATTATATTTTTATTTAAACCAAAATAAATATGGTGTAAAATGTTGATTATAAAAGTCAAGGACTTGTTTAATCACAACACCTTCTTAAATGTAAGCCTCATACGTAGAGTTGCACTAATACGATATATAAAATCGTATGGTACAACCCTTAGGCAATTAAAACTTAAAAAATACATTTATAATGTGCCACACAAACAAAGTTGTAGGTTTTACATTGTGTCCTAAAAAAAACTTATACACCTCCATAATGGCTGCCACACCATCTGGAGTACCAAGGGCTGCTCATCACGATCAAAGTTGTTGGTAACTTCCTTCAATCATCTTCCAAGTCATTTGAGCTTCATGTCACTCTAATACTGTAACAAATACTCAAGCAAACAATTAGAACAACAATACACTGTTTTGTTATCATCAAATTATCATTTAGGCCATGGGGTTTAACACAAGGGACTTCTTTCCTAGGCCTGCGATGCTATAGAGGTTCGGGTGCTCTTCGAAGCAATTGTGCTCATCAAGACCAATCTTCAGAGATATCCTACTGTTGGGTTCCAATCTGACTCCACCGTTGCTTTACACGTGATCATGCAGTTAGTTCACTATCCCATGGAGGAAGGTTTGCATTCGAATGCCCTTCATTAAGCTAGAAGCATGATCGCTTTGCAGTTCTTGCAAGTCTTTAGGGAGAGCAATGCCCTTGCTTATTGGGTTGCTAAAGCTGTATGTGTTTTTTATTTTGTGTGGGACGGGGGTATGCCCCTGCCCAATCCTTTTCGTAAGTTGTTGCTGACAGATTTGGATTTTGAGCCTTCATAATGAGGTTTTTTGTAAGC